>JAMPIO010000439.1:0-57161 GCA_024699865.1 Aphelenchoides fujianensis | reverse complement strand
CCAATTCGGCTCGTCCTTCGTTGCCCACTGCTCTTCACTCGCCCACAAACACAAACGCCATTATGGCGGCTACCCTCGCTTCACAGCAGCAACAAGGAGAACAATTGCGGGCTTTCCGTTTGCAATTGGCTGCATTCGATCTCGTTCGAAACGAACAGCAACGTCTGGCTGCAATCGGAGCATCAAGTTGGCAGCAACCGCATTTCCCGCACGCTTGGCCGGGAGCTTCGAATGTAGCGTCCTTGGGCGGCCACCCCGCACCGATGTTCTTTCCTTCGCAAGCGGTCCAATCGGTGGCTCCAAACGTCCAACTGTTGCAGCTGTTGTTCCGCGAGTACACCACCTAACAGCAGCAAGCAACGACTGAAAGCACTCTGCAATTATGCTCAGCCCGTCTTCCCTGTACATATTTATCGTTCTTTTCCCAGGAATACCACTCAAACATTCTTTATAATTACCCGTCTAACTGTTTTCGAATAAACTCACTATTTGTTTTGGAACAAACGGATGTGTTGCCAGGGGACTGCAGAAAGAAACGGCAGTGCGGTGCGCTCTTCTGAGCACACGGCGACCACTCCTTTATCAGTCGCCAACAACGAAACAAAGGACAGGAAATGCACTTAGAAATTGAAGTCTTTGTGGATAAGCAGGATCCCATATCCGGCTTGTCTATTTTGCGGCGTTGGAATCCGCTAAACAAAAGGTCATTAACTGAAGGAATGACGAGGTGTGCAGAACAACACGCGACCGTTACTTCAATTAAGTTTTCCGATAGAAAACGAGCTCGGCATCGGCTTTTTTGCTCAAAAGACGGAAAACAACAAAGTTCTTCTTACTGCGACTTTTTGCGGTAAAGATCCGCCGAGGGTACGCACTTACGTTGGGCAAAGCTTGTGATTGACCACGCTTCACGCACACCTGTTTCTCTTCGAAACTGCGCAAAAATGGGTAATCGAGTTACGGTAACTAAAGAGGTCATCGTCGCATTGAGCCGGAAGTTATGCCTAATAACTAAAATCTCGGCTCGACATCCCTAAGCGGGTTTGTGCGACTCTAATTAGCGGCAGCGTCTAGAACTAATCGTTAGAATGCGTTCTCACACGTGAAATCTCTTCCATATTAAAAGGAGAATAAACATTCCGCTCGTTGCTTCGCGAACTGCACGGCTCACGGCTTTTGAGTACAAGAGCAAAATCGCTTTTCGGCGAGTTGTAGTCGACCCGTGAATCATTGAGATGAGATCGGCGCCCCATATGACTTGCCGCTGCTTCCGCATTAACGACGGAAATCTGCCGCGCAATAAGCCGTCTGTAGCCGTTCGCGTTGAGGCGTAATCGACGACACACGCGCTTACGCACTTATCGCACAAACTGGAGAGTTCTCGCATTTACAAAGCGGATATTCTCGACATACGCAGACGCTTATTTCTAGTGGGCCAAACAGGGGTACTGTAACCGCTTGTTTTTCTGCCCAACGGAGAGCCGGGCAAATCGGAAGCAACCCAGCAGAATGTTCGTTTGATAGCAGTGGTCCGTTTAGAACAGGACAAAAAATGAATGTAAAATGGCTCCTGGTTCGTGCCTTCGAGTCGTCCACTAGCGAAGCAGGACGTTTTGGCGCAGCCGTTTTGGCGCCGGGCCGTTTTGGCGCCGCTGTTGCAATATGCAAATAATACTTTGTGAAATTATGACCGCGATACTACACAAAAAGGGATGTTGAAAGATCTGTTACAACTTGATTTACATCTATACAAACCGTTGGCCCGCCATTTCTTGCATTTATTAGGTGGGTAGGGTGCTCGTGAGCAAAGGAATTTAATCCGATTTTTAGACAACGAATAGCCGGATCGATCGTTCTTTTGTTCCGGCCGTTTCAAATACCAAGAAAATCAGAAAACATGCGCGGAGAACTACTACATGCACCTCTTTCCTCATGGAAATCTACTAGTTCTTTTTTAGAAGACTCTTTAAAGTCTACAGGAAAGTCTCTCCTTGGCCCGTTGCGATTAACATGCGAAAACCGAAAACATCAATTAATGCACCCACTTCTTCTTGCTCTTTTCCACGCCCTCAACAAGGTATTCGTATGAAGCTTGTTTCAGAATGATCTGCGGATTTTTCTTGAACGCCGGCGTCCCACATTCAGAAGTTTGAGTACACACTACCTAGTAAAGCATAACATCTTGCGCACTATACCCGTTTTTCTCTTTTCATACGAGCTCTAAACGGCTTTCACCCAAAAATGAGCACGCATCTACAGCAACAAGTAAAGAAAATTGCTTTGTCGATGGGTTGTATGAAAATAAACCGTTTGTAAGTGTGAGAACAGTGATGAAATAACGTATTTTTATGTTTACCAGCGGTTGACGGCGCTTCGCGCCGTCCCCAGCTGGGAGTGTTGTCAGATTGGTGGGTATCGAGTGCATTTGTCGATTTTGTTCAATAACCGAGGGTTCATTGGATCGGTAGAATGCTTAGTCGCGCTTCACTAACGTTTGGATTCAATTGAAACTCGGCGAATTGGCAGTGTCTGGACAAAGACTGCCTACTTACTCCATTCTGCTCAGAGGGGCGCAAGAAGAACGAAGGTGAACAGTTATAATCGCTTGCAAACGCGGGCTTTGGGCATGACTGTGCGCAGAACGTTGCTGAACTTTTGCGAACGGTGCCGAATAGTCTGTTTCGGTCCCAGCAAGCGGAAAAAGTGAGTGCTGGTTGCGGCACCCAAAGAAGCCGACCGCAAAACTGGAGTGCAGGCCCCCACTATAAAACGATCCATTACTCCTCGGCAACCGATTGTTTGAAAAGTCTGAAACGGTGAAAAGATGGGCAACTACGTGTTCGACATTTCTGCCAAGTTTCAGAGGAATCCGTCCACTCATGCCCGATCCCGCCCGGTGTTTGCGCATTTTTAGGGGTCCGGCGCGCGTAAGCCGCAGTGGCCAAGTGGGCCAATAACAACAACAAACTGCATACCCTTGAAAAGCCCGCATTCGGAGCTTTCGAATAAGCTCACACACGTATTGTCACGCCCGAAGGTCGACGAGAACGGCGGGGTTGAAATTTGCTGAAGTTTTCGAACCGACACAAAATTTTTGGTCGAATTTCTCGTTGTGAAATCGGCCATCCGTTGACACAAAATTAAACTCAAAAGATGCGCAAGACCTTTTTCTAGATTGGATTATTTTTAGTTTTTCGAATAAAATTCGGAGAGCCGAGAACGGCACGTCCGAGCGTGGACCTCTTCGTTTTTCCGCCTCGACCTTCCGACTTTGGGTGATCACAACTTTCTTCAACGACATTTTCTGATGATGCCGTCAACTGATGAAATGTTCCTCGTTCCAAGACGCATCTTTTCGTCCACAGGGCGGATGAATATGGCCGGGAGCGAGAAACGGTACGGTGCGGAACGTCGGCACGGAACGTTGAACGTGCCCGCCGGCGGTCGAAATGCACATTTTCGGAATTCGCGCATGCGACTTCCTCTAGCCAGAAAAAATTTCAGATCGTTAGGACCAACGGCTAAAAAGTTGAGGTGGCGAGTGTGTCGGACAGACGCACAATTTCTCTCCCTTTCCGAGGGGATTTCCGCAAGGTGCGCCGTCTGGTCCGCTCGCTGCACGCTCACTACCCGCAGCCCCGCCTGCTGTTCGATTTCGGTCTCCCGCCATAAGGGCAGTCACGCATCCAACCGCTCAACATTTCTCTCTTCCTTACAGAAGGAAGAAGTGTGAGCGCGAAATGTGGGAAGGAGGCCAGATCGTTCAACTTCAGCCGCCAACCGCCGCCCGTTCTTCGGCTGCAAACCTTTGCGTTCGAACTTTCCATCGTCGAATCGCTGCAGGAACACGAGACGTTATTCTTTTTGACGCCTCCGTCAGCCTGACCGGCCGCATTCCGCACGCTTTTTCGCGAGTGGAAAAGAAACTGATGCCAATGCTAACGTTCTTTCGACTTGTGAATATCATCAAGGACGGCAAGATGTACGCGGTTCTTTGATCGAACAATAAAAGAACGAAAGACGGACGTACAACACGTCGTTGTGTCAGGAATGGCCAAGGCCGAAAGCCAGTTCAACCAACCTGTAGCGACGATTTCAGTCGTCGGAATATGGCGTGCGGTCGGCACGAGTTTGTGAGGCAAAAGACCGAAATCAAGGTCTAATTGCAATGTTCAGCAGATGGAGCTTTTAGTCGCCATAAGCTTCGTTGTGTAGCGAAAAACAACGAGGACGGCGAACAAGCCGGAAAAATGACGAAGAACGCCGAGAATGTTCGGAAGAAGAATAAATCTCCTGGTTCATCGGAACGGGACGCCTTGCGGGCCATTAAGCAAAAGACACGATCCCTGCTGTCGGCGGCTTATGGAAGCTTTTCAGTTGCGAACATTCGAATTTAGTCCCGCCAACAGGACGGAAGGCCGACCACACCGTCAAGTCACGCGCGGAAAAACAGCTAACGTTTTCAAGTTAATGAGCGGACTGTTTTGCTTCATCGTTTTTGCAAGCCATCCATAACTACCTACTCGATATGCTCTTTGTTCACCATGCTAGCCGCATTGGGGGTCTCCGAAGGGACACGAACGAAACGGCCTGCTCTCTTCCGCCTTCGTTCGCACGTTGAATCACGCTCCGAGTACTATTCGGGCGGTAAGAGTTATGACCGGCCGCCCTGTTAGCCAACGAGGAAACCAGAAGCAACACACACAACAGACGAGATAGCAAGGCAACTAAATGGACGATTTACGCTAAGCGCAAAGCAGCTTGCGCAGCGCTATTTTTCTATGATCCACGCAGATGGACGTAAATGTTTTAGTCTTCCTTCTCTACGCACCTGTAGTTCGTCCTTTGTGTGGTCTATGCGGGGATTTGCTGCCCGGAAGATCATGCGGATGATTTCCCGGAAAGCTTATGTAAAAACAGCAACGGCCTCAGGGACCCCGCCCCTTTGTTTGCCGGAAGTTTCGGGAGACGGGATTTGTTCATGCGACAAGACTCGTCTTCGGTTGTTCCTCGAACCGAGTTTTGGGCTTTTGCTAGAGTGCTTGAGAAGAAGATGGCTCAAATAAACGCGTTTGTTCCCCAGCCAGCGGACAACGAGCCGCTTCTGTCGCCTGACCTCCAGTCTACCCGCTTGGATCAAACGAACCCGCGTGTGTTGTCGGCTTTATTGCCCACTTTGCTGTCTGCTGACGAGTTGAACGGTCGAGATGTCCCCCTAACTACGGGACGCAATATGAGCGTTTTGTTGGGCACTCTTCGTTCTGTCTTGCCTTCAAAGCGAGCGGGCGGGACAAAGGCGAATGCCGGCCACGTGAAGCGTCCGATGAACGCGGTGAGCGCCGAGTAAAAGAACTTCTGCTCACTGGTTTGTTTCAGTTCATGGTTTGGTCCCGTGGAGAACGGCGCAAGATGGCGGTGAGTTCAATAGGAGAGGTTTGATCAATTCGGGCGACTGCAGATCGCAAATCCTCGAATGCACAACGCGGACATCAGCAAACGGCTGGGATTCATGTGGAAACTTCTGACTGCAGAGGAGCGCCAGCCTTTCTTCGAAGAAGCGGCCCGATTGCAGACGGCGCACATGCACAAACACCCCGACTACAAGTACTGTCCGCGCCGCAAGCCGCCTGCTGTCCGCTCTACCCGACCAGCAAGCGGTGTGTGCTGATTGTTGCCCTTTCAAACATTTCACTTATTTCCAGGATCCACCCCGCCGGCAGTTAGCACCAATTCGGCTCGTCCTTCGTTGCCCACTGCTCTTCACTCGCCCACAAACACAAACGCCATTATGGCGGCTACCCTCGCTTCACAGCAGCAACAAGGAGAACAATTGCGGGCTTTCCGTTTGCAATTGGCTGCATTCGATCTCGTTCGAAACGAACAGCAACGTCTGGCTGCAATCGGAGCATCAAGTTGGCAGCAACCGCATTTCCCGCACGCTTGGCCGGGAGCTTCGAATGTAGCGTCCTTGGGCGGCCACCCCGCACCGATGTTCTTTCCTTCGCAAGCGGTCCAATCGGTGGCTCCAAACGTCCAACTGTTGCAGCTGTTGTTCCGCGAGTACACCACCTAACAGCAGCAAGCAACGACTGAAAGCACTCTGCAATTATGCTCAGCCCGTCTTCCCTGTACATATTTATCGTTCTTTTCCCAGGAATACCACTCAAACATTCTTTATAATTACCCGTCTAACTGTTTTCGAATAAACTCACTATTTGTTTTGGAACAAACGGATGTGTTGCCAGGGGACTGCAGAAAGAAACGGCAGTGCGGTGCGCTCTTCTGAGCACACGGCGACCACTCCTTTATCAGTCGCCAACAACGAAACAAAGGACAGGAAATGCACTTAGAAATTGAAGTCTTTGTGGATAAGCAGGATCCCATATCCGGCTTGTCTATTTTGCGGCGTTGGAATCCGCTAAACAAAAGGTCATTAACTGAAGGAATGACGAGGTGTGCAGAACAACACGCGACCGTTACTTCAATTAAGTTTTCCGATAGAAAACGAGCTCGGCATCGGCTTTTTTGCTCAAAAGACGGAAAACAACAAAGTTCTTCTTACTGCGACTTTTTGCGGTAAAGATCCGCCGAGGGTACGCACTTACGTTGGGCAAAGCTTGTGATTGACCACGCTTCACGCACACCTGTTTCTCTTCGAAACTGCGCAAAAATGGGTAATCGAGTTACGGTAACTAAAGAGGTCATCGTCGCATTGAGCCGGAAGTTATGCCTAATAACTAAAATCTCGGCTCGACATCCCTAAGCGGGTTTGTGCGACTCTAATTAGCGGCAGCGTCTAGAACTAATCGTTAGAATGCGTTCTCACACGTGAAATCTCTTCCATATTAAAAGGAGAATAAACATTCCGCTCGTTGCTTCGCGAACTGCACGGCTCACGGCTTTTGAGTACAAGAGCAAAATCGCTTTTCGGCGAGTTGTAGTCGACCCGTGAATCATTGAGATGAGATCGGCGCCCCATATGACTTGCCGCTACTTCCGCATTAACGACGGAAATCTGCCGCGCAATAAGCCGTCTGTAGCCGTTCGCGTTGAGGCGTAATCGACGACACACGCGCTTACGCACTTATCGCACAAACTGGAGAGTTCTCGCATTTACAAAGCGGATATTCTCGACATACGCAGACGCTTATTTCTAGTGGGCCAAACAGGGGTACTGTAACCGCTTGTTTTTCTGCCCAACGGAGAGCCGGGCAAATCGGAAGCAACCCAGCAGAATGTTCGTTTGATAGCAGTGGTCCGTTTAGAACAGGACAAAAAATGAATGTAAAATGGCTCCTGGTTCGTGCCTTCGAGTCGTCCACTAGCGAAGCAGGACGTTTTGGCGCAGCCGTTTTGGCGCCGGGCCGTTTTGGCGCCGCTGTTGCAATATGCAAATAATACTTTGTGAAATTATGACCGCGATACTACACAAAAAGGGATGTTGAAAGATCTGTTACAACTTGATTTACATCTATACAAACCGTTGGCCCGCCATTTCTTGCATTTATTAGGTGGGTAGGGTGCTCGTGAGCAAAGGAATTTAATCCGATTTTTAGACAACGAATAGCCGGATCGATCGTTCTTTTGTTCCGGCCGTTTCAAATACCAAGAAAATCAGAAAACATGCGCGGAGAACTACTACATGCACCTCTTTCCTCATGGAAATCTACTAGTTCTTTTTTAGAAGACTCTTTAAAGTCTACAGGAAAGTCTCTCCTTGGCCCGTTGCGATTAACATGCGAAAACCGAAAACATCAATTAATGCACCCACTTCTTCTTGCTCTTTTCCACGCCCTCAACAAGGTATTCGTATGAAGCTTGTTTCAGAATGATCTGCGGATTTTTCTTGAACGCCGGCGTCCCACATTCAGAAGTTTGAGTACACACTACCTAGTAAAGCATAACATCTTGCGCACTATACCCGTTTTTCTCTTTTCATACGAGCTCTAAACGGCTTTCACCCAAAAATGAGCACGCATCTACAGCAACAAGTAAAGAAAATTGCTTTGTCGATGGGTTGTATGAAAATAAACCGTTTGTAAGTGTGAGAACAGTGATGAAATAACGTATTTTTATGTTTACCAGCGGTTGACGGCGCTTCGCGCCGTCCCCAGCTGGGAGTGTTGTCAGATTGGTGGGTATCGAGTGCATTTGTCGATTTTGTTCAATAACCGAGGGTTCATTGGATCGGTAGAATGCTTAGTCGCGCTTCACTAACGTTTGGATTCAATTGAAACTCGGCGAATTGGCAGTGTCTGGACAAAGACTGCCTACTTACTCCATTCTGCTCAGAGGGGCGCAAGAAGAACGAAGGTGAACAGTTATAATCGCTTGCAAACGCGGGCTTTGGGCATGACTGTGCGCAGAACGTTGCTGAACTTTTGCGAACGGTGCCGAATAGTCTGTTTCGGTCCCAGCAAGCGGAAAAAGTGAGTGCTGGTTGCGGCACCCAAAGAAGCCGACCGCAAAACTGGAGTGCAGGCCCCCACTATAAAACGATCCATTACTCCTCGGCAACCGATTGTTTGAAAAGTCTGAAACGGTGAAAAGATGGGCAACTACGTGTTCGACATTTCTGCCAAGTTTCAGAGGAATCCGTCCACTCATGCCCGATCCCGCCCGGTGTTTGCGCATTTTTAGGGGTCCGGCGCGCGTAAGCCGCAGTGGCCAAGTGGGCCAATAACAACAACAAACTGCATACCCTTGAAAAGCCCGCATTCGGAGCTTTCGAATAAGCTCACACACGTATTGTCACGCCCGAAGGTCGACGAGAACGGCGGGGTTGAAATTTGCTGAAGTTTTCGAACCGACACAAAATTTTTGGTCGAATTTCTCGTTGTGAAATCGGCCATCCGTTGACACAAAATTAAACTCAAAAGATGCGCAAGACCTTTTTCTAGATTGGATTATTTTTAGTTTTTCGAATAAAATTCGGAGAGCCGAGAACGGCACGTCCGAGCGTGGACCTCTTCGTTTTTCCGCCTCGACCTTCCGACTTTGGGTGATCACAACTTTCTTCAACGACATTTTCTGATGATGCCGTCAACTGATGAAATGTTCCTCGTTCCAAGACGCATCTTTTCGTCCACAGGGCGGATGAATATGGCCGGGAGCGAGAAACGGTACGGTGCGGAACGTCGGCACGGAACGTTGAACGTGCCCGCCGGCGGTCGAAATGCACATTTTCGGAATTCGCGCATGCGACTTCCTCTAGCCAGAAAAAATTTCAGATCGTTAGGACCAACGGCTAAAAAGTTGAGGTGGCGAGTGTGTCGGACAGACGCACAATTTCTCTCCCTCCTTTCCGAGGGGATTTCCGCAAGGTGCGCCGTCTGGTCCGCTCGCTGCACGCTCACTACCCGCAGCCCCGCCTGCTGTTCGATTTCGGTCTCCCGCCATAAGGGCAGTCACGCATCCAACCGCTCAACATTTCTCTCTTCCTTACAGAAGGAAGAAGTGTGAGCGCGAAATGTGGGAAGGAGGCCAGATCGTTCAACTTCAGCCGCCAACCGCCGCCCGTTCTTCGGCTGCAAACCTTTGCGTTCGAACTTTCCATCGTCGAATCGCTGCAGGAACACGAGACGTTATTCTTTTTGACGCCTCCGTCAGCCTGACCGGCCGCATTCCGCACGCTTTTTCGCGAGTGGAAAAGAAACTGATGCCAATGCTAACGTTCTTTCGACTTGTGAATATCATCAAGGACGGCAAGATGTACGCGGTTCTTTGATCGAACAATAAAAGAACGAAAGACGGACGTACAACACGTCGTTGTGTCAGGAATGGCCAAGGCCGAAAGCCAGTTCAACCAACCTGTAGCGACGATTTCAGTCGTCGGAATATGGCGTGCGGTCGGCACGAGTTTGTGAGGCAAAAGACCGAAATCAAGGTCTAATTGCAATGTTCAGCAGATGGAGCTTTTAGTCGCCATAAGCTTCGTTGTGTAGCGAAAAACAACGAGGACGGCGAACAAGCCGGAAAAATGACGAAGAACGCCGAGAATGTTCGGAAGAAGAATAAATCTCCTGGTTCATCGGAACGGGACGCCTTGCGGGCCATTAAGCAAAAGACACGATCCCTGCTGTCGGCGGCTTATGGAAGCTTTTCAGTTGCGAACATTCGAATTTAGTCCCGCCAACAGGACGGAAGGCCGACCACACCGTCAAGTCACGCGCGGAAAAACAGCTAACGTTTTCAAGTTAATGAGCGGACTGTTTTGCTTCATCGTTTTTGCAAGCCATCCATAACTACCTACTCGATATGCTCTTTGTTCACCATGCTAGCCGCATTGGGGGTCTCCGAAGGGACACGAACGAAACGGCCTGCTCTCTTCCGCCTTCGTTCGCACGTTGAATCACGCTCCGAGTACTATTCGGGCGGTAAGAGTTATGACCGGCCGCCCTGTTAGCCAACGAGGAAACCAGAAGCAACACACACAACAGACGAGATAGCAAGGCAACTAAATGGACGATTTACGCTAAGCGCAAAGCAGCTTGCGCAGCGCTATTTTTCTATGATCCACGCAGATGGACGTAAATGTTTTAGTCTTCCTTCTCTACGCACCTGTAGTTCGTCCTTTGTGTGGTCTATGCGGGGATTTGCTGCCCGGAAGATCATGCGGATGATTTCCCGGAAAGCTTATGTAAAAACAGCAACGGCCTCAGGGACCCCGCCCCTTTGTTTGCCGGAAGTTTCGGGAGACGGGATTTGTTCATGCGACAAGACTCGTCTTCGGTTGTTCCTCGAACCGAGTTTTGGGCTTTTGCTAGAGTGCTTGAGAAGAAGATGGCTCAAATAAACGCGTTTGTTCCCCAGCCAGCGGACAACGAGCCGCTTCTGTCGCCTGACCTCCAGTCTACCCGCTTGGATCAAACGAACCCGCGTGTGTTGTCGGCTTTATTGCCCACTTTGCTGTCTGCTGACGAGTTGAACGGTCGAGATGTCCCCCTAACTACGGGACGCAATATGAGCGTTTTGTTGGGCACTCTTCGTTCTGTCTTGCCTTCAAAGCGAGCGGGCGGGACAAAGGCGAATGCCGGCCACGTGAAGCGTCCGATGAACGCGGTGAGCGCCGAGTAAAAGAACTTCTGCTCACTGGTTTGTTTCAGTTCATGGTTTGGTCCCGTGGAGAACGGCGCAAGATGGCGGTGAGTTCAATAGGAGAGGTTTGATCAATTCGGGCGACTGCAGATCGCAAATCCTCGAATGCACAACGCGGACATCAGCAAACGGCTGGGATTCATGTGGAAACTTCTGACTGCAGAGGAGCGCCAGCCTTTCTTCGAAGAAGCGGCCCGATTGCAGACGGCGCACATGCACAAACACCCCGACTACAAGTACTGTCCGCGCCGCAAGCCGCCTGCTGTCCGCTCTACCCGACCAGCAAGCGGTGTGTGCTGATTGTTGCCCTTTCAAACATTTCACTTATTTCCAGGATCCACCCCGCCGGCAGTTAGCACCAATTCGGCTCGTCCTTCGTTGCCCACTGCTCTTCACTCGCCCACAAACACAAACGCCATTATGGCGGCTACCCTCGCTTCACAGCAGCAACAAGGAGAACAATTGCGGGCTTTCCGTTTGCAATTGGCTGCATTCGATCTCGTTCGAAACGAACAGCAACGTCTGGCTGCAATCGGAGCATCAAGTTGGCAGCAACCGCATTTCCCGCACGCTTGGCCGGGAGCTTCGAATGTAGCGTCCTTGGGCGGCCACCCCGCACCGATGTTCTTTCCTTCGCAAGCGGTCCAATCGGTGGCTCCAAACGTCCAACTGTTGCAGCTGTTGTTCCGCGAGTACACCACCTAACAGCAGCAAGCAACGACTGAAAGCACTCTGCAATTATGCTCAGCCCGTCTTCCCTGTACATATTTATCGTTCTTTTCCCAGGAATACCACTCAAACATTCTTTATAATTACCCGTCTAACTGTTTTCGAATAAACTCACTATTTGTTTTGGAACAAACGGATGTGTTGCCAGGGGACTGCAGAAAGAAACGGCAGTGCGGTGCGCTCTTCTGAGCACACGGCGACCACTCCTTTATCAGTCGCCAACAACGAAACAAAGGACAGGAAATGCACTTAGAAATTGAAGTCTTTGTGGATAAGCAGGATCCCATATCCGGCTTGTCTATTTTGCGGCGTTGGAATCCGCTAAACAAAAGGTCATTAACTGAAGGAATGACGAGGTGTGCAGAACAACACGCGACCGTTACTTCAATTAAGTTTTCCGATAGAAAACGAGCTCGGCATCGGCTTTTTTGCTCAAAAGACGGAAAACAACAAAGTTCTTCTTACTGCGACTTTTTGCGGTAAAGATCCGCCGAGGGTACGCACTTACGTTGGGCAAAGCTTGTGATTGACCACGCTTCACGCACACCTGTTTCTCTTCGAAACTGCGCAAAAATGGGTAATCGAGTTACGGTAACTAAAGAGGTCATCGTCGCATTGAGCCGGAAGTTATGCCTAATAACTAAAATCTCGGCTCGACATCCCTAAGCGGGTTTGTGCGACTCTAATTAGCGGCAGCGTCTAGAACTAATCGTTAGAATGCGTTCTCACACGTGAAATCTCTTCCATATTAAAAGGAGAATAAACATTCCGCTCGTTGCTTCGCGAACTGCACGGCTCACGGCTTTTGAGTACAAGAGCAAAATCGCTTTTCGGCGAGTTGTAGTCGACCCGTGAATCATTGAGATGAGATCGGCGCCCCATATGACTTGCCGCTACTTCCGCATTAACGACGGAAATCTGCCGCGCAATAAGCCGTCTGTAGCCGTTCGCGTTGAGGCGTAATCGACGACACACGCGCTTACGCACTTATCGCACAAACTGGAGAGTTCTCGCATTTACAAAGCGGATATTCTCGACATACGCAGACGCTTATTTCTAGTGGGCCAAACAGGGGTACTGTAACCGCTTGTTTTTCTGCCCAACGGAGAGCCGGGCAAATCGGAAGCAACCCAGCAGAATGTTCGTTTGATAGCAGTGGTCCGTTTAGAACAGGACAAAAAATGAATGTAAAATGGCTCCTGGTTCGTGCCTTCGAGTCGTCCACTAGCGAAGCAGGACGTTTTGGCGCAGCCGTTTTGGCGCCGGGCCGTTTTGGCGCCGCTGTTGCAATATGCAAATAATACTTTGTGAAATTATGACCGCGATACTACACAAAAAGGGATGTTGAAAGATCTGTTACAACTTGATTTACATCTATACAAACCGTTGGCCCGCCATTTCTTGCATTTATTAGGTGGGTAGGGTGCTCGTGAGCAAAGGAATTTAATCCGATTTTTAGACAACGAATAGCCGGATCGATCGTTCTTTTGTTCCGGCCGTTTCAAATACCAAGAAAATCAGAAAACATGCGCGGAGAACTACTACATGCACCTCTTTCCTCATGGAAATCTACTAGTTCTTTTTTAGAAGACTCTTTAAAGTCTACAGGAAAGTCTCTCCTTGGCCCGTTGCGATTAACATGCGAAAACCGAAAACATCAATTAATGCACCCACTTCTTCTTGCTCTTTTCCACGCCCTCAACAAGGTATTCGTATGAAGCTTGTTTCAGAATGATCTGCGGATTTTTCTTGAACGCCGGCGTCCCACATTCAGAAGTTTGAGTACACACTACCTAGTAAAGCATAACATCTTGCGCACTATACCCGTTTTTCTCTTTTCATACGAGCTCTAAACGGCTTTCACCCAAAAATGAGCACGCATCTACAGCAACAAGTAAAGAAAATTGCTTTGTCGATGGGTTGTATGAAAATAAACCGTTTGTAAGTGTGAGAACAGTGATGAAATAACGTATTTTTATGTTTACCAGCGGTTGACGGCGCTTCGCGCCGTCCCCAGCTGGGAGTGTTGTCAGATTGGTGGGTATCGAGTGCATTTGTCGATTTTGTTCAATAACCGAGGGTTCATTGGATCGGTAGAATGCTTAGTCGCGCTTCACTAACGTTTGGATTCAATTGAAACTCGGCGAATTGGCAGTGTCTGGACAAAGACTGCCTACTTACTCCATTCTGCTCAGAGGGGCGCAAGAAGAACGAAGGTGAACAGTTATAATCGCTTGCAAACGCGGGCTTTGGGCATGACTGTGCGCAGAACGTTGCTGAACTTTTGCGAACGGTGCCGAATAGTCTGTTTCGGTCCCAGCAAGCGGAAAAAGTGAGTGCTGGTTGCGGCACCCAAAGAAGCCGACCGCAAAACTGGAGTGCAGGCCCCCACTATAAAACGATCCATTACTCCTCGGCAACCGATTGTTTGAAAAGTCTGAAACGGTGAAAAGATGGGCAACTACGTGTTCGACATTTCTGCCAAGTTTCAGAGGAATCCGTCCACTCATGCCCGATCCCGCCCGGTGTTTGCGCATTTTTAGGGGTCCGGCGCGCGTAAGCCGCAGTGGCCAAGTGGGCCAATAACAACAACAAACTGCATACCCTTGAAAAGCCCGCATTCGGAGCTTTCGAATAAGCTCACACACGTATTGTCACGCCCGAAGGTCGACGAGAACGGCGGGGTTGAAATTTGCTGAAGTTTTCGAACCGACACAAAATTTTTGGTCGAATTTCTCGTTGTGAAATCGGCCATCCGTTGACACAAAATTAAACTCAAAAGATGCGCAAGACCTTTTTCTAGATTGGATTATTTTTAGTTTTTCGAATAAAATTCGGAGAGCCGAGAACGGCACGTCCGAGCGTGGACCTCTTCGTTTTTCCGCCTCGACCTTCCGACTTTGGGTGATCACAACTTTCTTCAACGACATTTTCTGATGATGCCGTCAACTGATGAAATGTTCCTCGTTCCAAGACGCATCTTTTCGTCCACAGGGCGGATGAATATGGCCGGGAGCGAGAAACGGTACGGTGCGGAACGTCGGCACGGAACGTTGAACGTGCCCGCCGGCGGTCGAAATGCACATTTTCGGAATTCGCGCATGCGACTTCCTCTAGCCAGAAAAAATTTCAGATCGTTAGGACCAACGGCTAAAAAGTTGAGGTGGCGAGTGTGTCGGACAGACGCACAATTTCTCTCCCTTTCCGAGGGGATTTCCGCAAGGTGCGCCGTCTGGTCCGCTCGCTGCACGCTCACTACCCGCAGCCCCGCCTGCTGTTCGATTTCGGTCTCCCGCCATAAGGGCAGTCACGCATCCAACCGCTCAACATTTCTCTCTTCCTTACAGAAGGAAGAAGTGTGAGCGCGAAATGTGGGAAGGAGGCCAGATCGTTCAACTTCAGCCGCCAACCGCCGCCCGTTCTTCGGCTGCAAACCTTTGCGTTCGAACTTTCCATCGTCGAATCGCTGCAGGAACACGAGACGTTATTCTTTTTGACGCCTCCGTCAGCCTGACCGGCCGCATTCCGCACGCTTTTTCGCGAGTGGAAAAGAAACTGATGCCAATGCTAACGTTCTTTCGACTTGTGAATATCATCAAGGACGGCAAGATGTACGCGGTTCTTTGATCGAACAATAAAAGAACGAAAGACGGACGTACAACACGTCGTTGTGTCAGGAATGGCCAAGGCCGAAAGCCAGTTCAACCAACCTGTAGCGACGATTTCAGTCGTCGGAATATGGCGTGCGGTCGGCACGAGTTTGTGAGGCAAAAGACCGAAATCAAGGTCTAATTGCAATGTTCAGCAGATGGAGCTTTTAGTCGCCATAAGCTTCGTTGTGTAGCGAAAAACAACGAGGACGGCGAACAAGCCGGAAAAATGACGAAGAACGCCGAGAATGTTCGGAAGAAGAATAAATCTCCTGGTTCATCGGAACGGGACGCCTTGCGGGCCATTAAGCAAAAGACACGATCCCTGCTGTCGGCGGCTTATGGAAGCTTTTCAGTTGCGAACATTCGAATTTAGTCCCGCCAACAGGACGGAAGGCCGACCACACCGTCAAGTCACGCGCGGAAAAACAGCTAACGTTTTCAAGTTAATGAGCGGACTGTTTTGCTTCATCGTTTTTGCAAGCCATCCATAACTACCTACTCGATATGCTCTTTGTTCACCATGCTAGCCGCATTGGGGGTCTCCGAAGGGACACGAACGAAACGGCCTGCTCTCTTCCGCCTTCGTTCGCACGTTGAATCACGCTCCGAGTACTATTCGGGCGGTAAGAGTTATGACCGGCCGCCCTGTTAGCCAACGAGGAAACCAGAAGCAACACACACAACAGACGAGATAGCAAGGCAACTAAATGGACGATTTACGCTAAGCGCAAAGCAGCTTGCGCAGCGCTATTTTTCTATGATCCACGCAGATGGACGTAAATGTTTTAGTCTTCCTTCTCTACGCACCTGTAGTTCGTCCTTTGTGTGGTCTATGCGGGGATTTGCTGCCCGGAAGATCATGCGGATGATTTCCCGGAAAGCTTATGTAAAAACAGCAACGGCCTCAGGGACCCCGCCCCTTTGTTTGCCGGAAGTTTCGGGAGACGGGATTTGTTCATGCGACAAGACTCGTCTTCGGTTGTTCCTCGAACCGAGTTTTGGGCTTTTGCTAGAGTGCTTGAGAAGAAGATGGCTCAAATAAACGCGTTTGTTCCCCAGCCAGCGGACAACGAGCCGCTTCTGTCGCCTGACCTCCAGTCTACCCGCTTGGATCAAACGAACCCGCGTGTGTTGTCGGCTTTATTGCCCACTTTGCTGTCTGCTGACGAGTTGAACGGTCGAGATGTCCCCCTAACTACGGGACGCAATATGAGCGTTTTGTTGGGCACTCTTCGTTCTGTCTTGCCTTCAAAGCGAGCGGGCGGGACAAAGGCGAATGCCGGCCACGTGAAGCGTCCGATGAACGCGGTGAGCGCCGAGTAAAAGAACTTCTGCTCACTGGTTTGTTTCAGTTCATGGTTTGGTCCCGTGGAGAACGGCGCAAGATGGCGGTGAGTTCAATAGGAGAGGTTTGATCAATTCGGGCGACTGCAGATCGCAAATCCTCGAATGCACAACGCGGACATCAGCAAACGGCTGGGATTCATGTGGAAACTTCTGACTGCAGAGGAGCGCCAGCCTTTCTTCGAAGAAGCGGCCCGATTGCAGACGGCGCACATGCACAAACACCCCGACTACAAGTACTGTCCGCGCCGCAAGCCGCCTGCTGTCCGCTCTACCCGACCAGCAAGCGGTGTGTGCTGATTGTTGCCCTTTCAAACATTTCACTTAT
Source organism: Aphelenchoides fujianensis (assembly GCA_024699865.1). NCBI lineage: Eukaryota > Metazoa > Nematoda > Chromadorea > Rhabditida > Aphelenchoididae > Aphelenchoides > Aphelenchoides fujianensis. The sequence continues at coordinate 40,010 of JAMPIO010000439.1, read as the reverse complement.
TTCCAGGATCCACCCCGCCGGCAGTTAGCACCAATTCGGCTCGTCCTTCGTTGCCCACTGCTCTTCACTCGCCCACAAACACAAACGCCATTATGGCGGCTACCCTCGCTTCACAGCAGCAACAAGGAGAACAATTGCGGGCTTTCCGTTTGCAATTGGCTGCATTCGATCTCGTTCGAAACGAACAGCAACGTCTGGCTGCAATCGGAGCATCAAGTTGGCAGCAACCGCATTTCCCGCACGCTTGGCCGGGAGCTTCGAATGTAGCGTCCTTGGGCGGCCACCCCGCACCGATGTTCTTTCCTTCGCAAGCGGTCCAATCGGTGGCTCCAAACGTCCAACTGTTGCAGCTGTTGTTCCGCGAGTACACCACCTAACAGCAGCAAGCAACGACTGAAAGCACTCTGCAATTATGCTCAGCCCGTCTTCCCTGTACATATTTATCGTTCTTTTCCCAGGAATACCACTCAAACATTCTTTATAATTACCCGTCTAACTGTTTTCGAATAAACTCACTATTTGTTTTGGAACAAACGGATGTGTTGCCAGGGGACTGCAGAAAGAAACGGCAGTGCGGTGCGCTCTTCTGAGCACACGGCGACCACCCCTTTATCAGTCGCCAACAACGAAACAAAGGACAGGAAATGCACTTAGAAATTGAAGTCTTTGTGGATAAGCAGGATCCCATATCCGGCTTGTCTATTTTGCGGCGTTGGAATCCGCTAAACAAAAGGTCATTAACTGAAGGAATGACGAGGTGTGCAGAACAACACGCGACCGTTACTTCAATTAAGTTTTCCGATAGAAAACGAGCTCGGCATCGGCTTTTTTGCTCAAAAGACGGAAAACAACAAAGTTCTTCTTACTGCGACTTTTTGCGGTAAAGATCCGCCGAGGGTACGCACTTACGTTGGGCAAAGCTTGTGATTGACCACGCTTCACGCACACCTGTTTCTCTTCGAAACTGCGCAAAAATGGGTAATCGAGTTACGGTAACTAAAGAGGTCATCGTCGCATTGAGCCGGAAGTTATGCCTAATAACTAAAATCTCGGCTCGACATCCCTAAGCGGGTTTGTGCGACTCTAATTAGCGGCAGCGTCTAGAACTAATCGTTAGAATGCGTTCTCACACGTGAAATCTCTTCCATATTAAAAGGAGAATAAACATTCCGCTCGTTGCTTCGCGAACTGCACGGCTCACGGCTTTTGAGTACAAGAGCAAAATCGCTTTTCGGCGAGTTGTAGTCGACCCGTGAATCATTGAGATGAGATCGGCGCCCCATATGACTTGCCGCTGCTTCCGCATTAACGACGGAAATCTGCCGCGCAATAAGCCGTCTGTAGCCGTTCGCGTTGAGGCGTAATCGACGACACACGCGCTTACGCACTTATCGCACAAACTGGAGAGTTCTCGCATTTACAAAGCGGATATTCTCGACATACGCAGACGCTTATTTCTAGTGGGCCAAACAGGGGTACTGTAACCGCTTGTTTTTCTGCCCAACGGAGAGCCGGGCAAATCGGAAGCAACCCAGCAGAATGTTCGTTTGATAGCAGTGGTCCGTTTAGAACAGGACAAAAAATGAATGTAAAATGGCTCCTGGTTCGTGCCTTCGAGTCGTCCACTAGCGAAGCAGGACGTTTTGGCGCAGCCGTTTTGGCGCCGGGCCGTTTTGGCGCCGCTGTTGCAATATGCAAATAATACTTTGTGAAATTATGACCGCGATACTACACAAAAAGGGATGTTGAAAGATCTGTTACAACTTGATTTACATCTATACAAACCGTTGGCCCGCCATTTCTTGCATTTATTAGGTGGGTAGGGTGCTCGTGAGCAAAGGAATTTAATCCGATTTTTAGACAACGAATAGCCGGATCGATCGTTCTTTTGTTCCGGCCGTTTCAAATACCAAGAAAATCAGAAAACATGCGCGGAGAACTACTACATGCACCTCTTTCCTCATGGAAATCTACTAGTTCTTTTTTAGAAGACTCTTTAAAGTCTACAGGAAAGTCTCTCCTTGGCCCGTTGCGATTAACATGCGAAAACCGAAAACATCAATTAATGCACCCACTTCTTCTTGCTCTTTTCCACGCCCTCAACAAGGTATTCGTATGAAGCTTGTTTCAGAATGATCTGCGGATTTTTCTTGAACGCCGGCGTCCCACATTCAGAAGTTTGAGTACACACTACCTAGTAAAGCATAACATCTTGCGCACTATACCCGTTTTTCTCTTTTCATACGAGCTCTAAACGGCTTTCACCCAAAAATGAGCACGCATCTACAGCAACAAGTAAAGAAAATTGCTTTGTCGATGGGTTGTATGAAAATAAACCGTTTGTAAGTGTGAGAACAGTGATGAAATAACGTATTTTTATGTTTACCAGCGGTTGACGGCGCTTCGCGCCGTCCCCAGCTGGGAGTGTTGTCAGATTGGTGGGTATCGAGTGCATTTGTCGATTTTGTTCAATAACCGAGGGTTCATTGGATCGGTAGAATGCTTAGTCGCGCTTCACTAACGTTTGGATTCAATTGAAACTCGGCGAATTGGCAGTGTCTGGACAAAGACTGCCTACTTACTCCATTCTGCTCAGAGGGGCGCAAGAAGAACGAAGGTGAACAGTTATAATCGCTTGCAAACGCGGGCTTTGGGCATGACTGTGCGCAGAACGTTGCTGAACTTTTGCGAACGGTGCCGAATAGTCTGTTTCGGTCCCAGCAAGCGGAAAAAGTGAGTGCTGGTTGCGGCACCCAAAGAAGCCGACCGCAAAACTGGAGTGCAGGCCCCCACTATAAAACGATCCATTACTCCTCGGCAACCGATTGTTTGAAAAGTCTGAAACGGTGAAAAGATGGGCAACTACGTGTTCGACATTTCTGCCAAGTTTCAGAGGAATCCGTCCACTCATGCCCGATCCCGCCCGGTGTTTGCGCATTTTTAGGGGTCCGGCGCGCGTAAGCCGCAGTGGCCAAGTGGGCCAATAACAACAACAAACTGCATACCCTTGAAAAGCCCGCATTCGGAGCTTTCGAATAAGCTCACACACGTATTGTCACGCCCGAAGGTCGACGAGAACGGCGGGGTTGAAATTTGCTGAAGTTTTCGAACCGACACAAAATTTTTGGTCGAATTTCTCGTTGTGAAATCGGCCATCCGTTGACACAAAATTAAACTCAAAAGATGCGCAAGACCTTTTTCTAGATTGGATTATTTTTAGTTTTTCGAATAAAATTCGGAGAGCCGAGAACGGCACGTCCGAGCGTGGACCTCTTCGTTTTTCCGCCTCGACCTTCCGACTTTGGGTGATCACAACTTTCTTCAACGACATTTTCTGATGATGCCGTCAACTGATGAAATGTTCCTCGTTCCAAGACGCATCTTTTCGTCCACAGGGCGGATGAATATGGCCGGGAGCGAGAAACGGTACGGTGCGGAACGTCGGCACGGAACGTTGAACGTGCCCGCCGGCGGTCGAAATGCACATTTTCGGAATTCGCGCATGCGACTTCCTCTAGCCAGAAAAAATTTCAGATCGTTAGGACCAACGGCTAAAAAGTTGAGGTGGCGAGTGTGTCGGACAGACGCACAATTTCTCTCCCTTTCCGAGGGGATTTCCGCAAGGTGCGCCGTCTGGTCCGCTCGCTGCACGCTCACTACCCGCAGCCCCGCCTGCTGTTCGATTTCGGTCTCCCGCCATAAGGGCAGTCACGCATCCAACCGCTCAACATTTCTCTCTTCCTTACAGAAGGAAGAAGTGTGAGCGCGAAATGTGGGAAGGAGGCCAGATCGTTCAACTTCAGCCGCCAACCGCCGCCCGTTCTTCGGCTGCAAACCTTTGCGTTCGAACTTTCCATCGTCGAATCGCTGCAGGAACACGAGACGTTATTCTTTTTGACGCCTCCGTCAGCCTGACCGGCCGCATTCCGCACGCTTTTTCGCGAGTGGAAAAGAAACTGATGCCAATGCTAACGTTCTTTCGACTTGTGAATATCATCAAGGACGGCAAGATGTACGCGGTTCTTTGATCGAACAATAAAAGAACGAAAGACGGACGTACAACACGTCGTTGTGTCAGGAATGGCCAAGGCCGAAAGCCAGTTCAACCAACCTGTAGCGACGATTTCAGTCGTCGGAATATGGCGTGCGGTCGGCACGAGTTTGTGAGGCAAAAGACCGAAATCAAGGTCTAATTGCAATGTTCAGCAGATGGAGCTTTTAGTCGCCATAAGCTTCGTTGTGTAGCGAAAAACAACGAGGACGGCGAACAAGCCGGAAAAATGACGAAGAACGCCGAGAATGTTCGGAAGAAGAATAAATCTCCTGGTTCATCGGAACGGGACGCCTTGCGGGCCATTAAGCAAAAGACACGATCCCTGCTGTCGGCGGCTTATGGAAGCTTTTCAGTTGCGAACATTCGAATTTAGTCCCGCCAACAGGACGGAAGGCCGACCACACCGTCAAGTCACGCGCGGAAAAACAGCTAACGTTTTCAAGTTAATGAGCGGACTGTTTTGCTTCATCGTTTTTGCAAGCCATCCATAACTACCTACTCGATATGCTCTTTGTTCACCATGCTAGCCGCATTGGGGGTCTCCGAAGGGACACGAACGAAACGGCCTGCTCTCTTCCGCCTTCGTTCGCACGTTGAATCACGCTCCGAGTACTATTCGGGCGGTAAGAGTTATGACCGGCCGCCCTGTTAGCCAACGAGGAAACCAGAAGCAACACACACAACAGACGAGATAGCAAGGCAACTAAATGGACGATTTACGCTAAGCGCAAAGCAGCTTGCGCAGCGCTATTTTTCTATGATCCACGCAGATGGACGTAAATGTTTTAGTCTTCCTTCTCTACGCACCTGTAGTTCGTCCTTTGTGTGGTCTATGCGGGGATTTGCTGCCCGGAAGATCATGCGGATGATTTCCCGGAAAGCTTATGTAAAAACAGCAACGGCCTCAGGGACCCCGCCCCTTTGTTTGCCGGAAGTTTCGGGAGACGGGATTTGTTCATGCGACAAGACTCGTCTTCGGTTGTTCCTCGAACCGAGTTTTGGGCTTTTGCTAGAGTGCTTGAGAAGAAGATGGCTCAAATAAACGCGTTTGTTCCCCAGCCAGCGGACAACGAGCCGCTTCTGTCGCCTGACCTCCAGTCTACCCGCTTGGATCAAACGAACCCGCGTGTGTTGTCGGCTTTATTGCCCACTTTGCTGTCTGCTGACGAGTTGAACGGTCGAGATGTCCCCCTAACTACGGGACGCAATATGAGCGTTTTGTTGGGCACTCTTCGTTCTGTCTTGCCTTCAAAGCGAGCGGGCGGGACAAAGGCGAATGCCGGCCACGTGAAGCGTCCGATGAACGCGGTGAGCGCCGAGTAAAAGAACTTCTGCTCACTGGTTTGTTTCAGTTCATGGTTTGGTCCCGTGGAGAACGGCGCAAGATGGCGGTGAGTTCAATAGGAGAGGTTTGATCAATTCGGGCGACTGCAGATCGCAAATCCTCGAATGCACAACGCGGACATCAGCAAACGGCTGGGATTCATGTGGAAACTTCTGACTGCAGAGGAGCGCCAGCCTTTCTTCGAAGAAGCGGCCCGATTGCAGACGGCGCACATGCACAAACACCCCGACTACAAGTACTGTCCGCGCCGCAAGCCGCCTGCTGTCCGCTCTACCCGACCAGCAAGCGGTGTGTGCTGATTGTTGCCCTTTCAAACATTTCACTTATTTCCAGGATCCACCCCGCCGGCAGTTAGCACCAATTCGGCTCGTCCTTCGTTGCCCACTGCTCTTCACTCGCCCACAAACACAAACGCCATTATGGCGGCTACCCTCGCTTCACAGCAGCAACAAGGAGAACAATTGCGGGCTTTCCGTTTGCAATTGGCTGCATTCGATCTCGTTCGAAACGAACAGCAACGTCTGGCTGCAATCGGAGCATCAAGTTGGCAGCAACCGCATTTCCCGCACGCTTGGCCGGGAGCTTCGAATGTAGCGTCCTTGGGCGGCCACCCCGCACCGATGTTCTTTCCTTCGCAAGCGGTCCAATCGGTGGCTCCAAACGTCCAACTGTTGCAGCTGTTGTTCCGCGAGTACACCACCTAACAGCAGCAAGCAACGACTGAAAGCACTCTGCAATTATGCTCAGCCCGTCTTCCCTGTACATATTTATCGTTCTTTTCCCAGGAATACCACTCAAACATTCTTTATAATTACCCGTCTAACTGTTTTCGAATAAACTCACTATTTGTTTTGGAACAAACGGATGTGTTGCCAGGGGACTGCAGAAAGAAACGGCAGTGCGGTGCGCTCTTCTGAGCACACGGCGACCACTCCTTTATCAGTCGCCAACAACGAAACAAAGGACAGGAAATGCACTTAGAAATTGAAGTCTTTGTGGATAAGCAGGATCCCATATCCGGCTTGTCTATTTTGCGGCGTTGGAATCCGCTAAACAAAAGGTCATTAACTGAAGGAATGACGAGGTGTGCAGAACAACACGCGACCGTTACTTCAATTAAGTTTTCCGATAGAAAACGAGCTCGGCATCGGCTTTTTTGCTCAAAAGACGGAAAACAACAAAGTTCTTCTTACTGCGACTTTTTGCGGTAAAGATCCGCCGAGGGTACGCACTTACGTTGGGCAAAGCTTGTGATTGACCACGCTTCACGCACACCTGTTTCTCTTCGAAACTGCGCAAAAATGGGTAATCGAGTTACGGTAACTAAAGAGGTCATCGTCGCATTGAGCCGGAAGTTATGCCTAATAACTAAAATCTCGGCTCGACATCCCTAAGCGGGTTTGTGCGACTCTAATTAGCGGCAGCGTCTAGAACTAATCGTTAGAATGCGTTCTCACACGTGAAATCTCTTCCATATTAAAAGGAGAATAAACATTCCGCTCGTTGCTTCGCGAACTGCACGGCTCACGGCTTTTGAGTACAAGAGCAAAATCGCTTTTCGGCGAGTTGTAGTCGACCCGTGAATCATTGAGATGAGATCGGCGCCCCATATGACTTGCCGCTGCTTCCGCATTAACGACGGAAATCTGCCGCGCAATAAGCCGTCTGTAGCCGTTCGCGTTGAGGCGTAATCGACGACACACGCGCTTACGCACTTATCGCACAAACTGGAGAGTTCTCGCATTTACAAAGCGGATATTCTCGACATACGCAGACGCTTATTTCTAGTGGGCCAAACAGGGGTACTGTAACCGCTTGTTTTTCTGCCCAACGGAGAGCCGGGCAAATCGGAAGCAACCCAGCAGAATGTTCGTTTGATAGCAGTGGTCCGTTTAGAACAGGACAAAAAATGAATGTAAAATGGCTCCTGGTTCGTGCCTTCGAGTCGTCCACTAGCGAAGCAGGACGTTTTGGCGCAGCCGTTTTGGCGCCGGGCCGTTTTGGCGCCGCTGTTGCAATATGCAAATAATACTTTGTGAAATTATGACCGCGATACTACACAAAAAGGGATGTTGAAAGATCTGTTACAACTTGATTTACATCTATACAAACCGTTGGCCCGCCATTTCTTGCATTTATTAGGTGGGTAGGGTGCTCGTGAGCAAAGGAATTTAATCCGATTTTTAGACAACGAATAGCCGGATCGATCGTTCTTTTGTTCCGGCCGTTTCAAATACCAAGAAAATCAGAAAACATGCGCGGAGAACTACTACATGCACCTCTTTCCTCATGGAAATCTACTAGTTCTTTTTTAGAAGACTCTTTAAAGTCTACAGGAAAGTCTCTCCTTGGCCCGTTGCGATTAACATGCGAAAACCGAAAACATCAATTAATGCACCCACTTCTTCTTGCTCTTTTCCACGCCCTCAACAAGGTATTCGTATGAAGCTTGTTTCAGAATGATCTGCGGATTTTTCTTGAACGCCGGCGTCCCACATTCAGAAGTTTGAGTACACACTACCTAGTAAAGCATAACATCTTGCGCACTATACCCGTTTTTCTCTTTTCATACGAGCTCTAAACGGCTTTCACCCAAAAATGAGCACGCATCTACAGCAACAAGTAAAGAAAATTGCTTTGTCGATGGGTTGTATGAAAATAAACCGTTTGTAAGTGTGAGAACAGTGATGAAATAACGTATTTTTATGTTTACCAGCGGTTGACGGCGCTTCGCGCCGTCCCCAGCTGGGAGTGTTGTCAGATTGGTGGGTATCGAGTGCATTTGTCGATTTTGTTCAATAACCGAGGGTTCATTGGATCGGTAGAATGCTTAGTCGCGCTTCACTAACGTTTGGATTCAATTGAAACTCGGCGAATTGGCAGTGTCTGGACAAAGACTGCCTACTTACTCCATTCTGCTCAGAGGGGCGCAAGAAGAACGAAGGTGAACAGTTATAATCGCTTGCAAACGCGGGCTTTGGGCATGACTGTGCGCAGAACGTTGCTGAACTTTTGCGAACGGTGCCGAATAGTCTGTTTCGGTCCCAGCAAGCGGAAAAAGTGAGTGCTGGTTGCGGCACCCAAAGAAGCCGACCGCAAAACTGGAGTGCAGGCCCCCACTATAAAACGATCCATTACTCCTCGGCAACCGATTGTTTGAAAAGTCTGAAACGGTGAAAAGATGGGCAACTACGTGTTCGACATTTCTGCCAAGTTTCAGAGGAATCCGTCCACTCATGCCCGATCCCGCCCGGTGTTTGCGCATTTTTAGGGGTCCGGCGCGCGTAAGCCGCAGTGGCCAAGTGGGCCAATAACAACAACAAACTGCATACCCTTGAAAAGCCCGCATTCGGAGCTTTCGAATAAGCTCACACACGTATTGTCACGCCCGAAGGTCGACGAGAACGGCGGGGTTGAAATTTGCTGAAGTTTTCGAACCGACACAAAATTTTTGGTCGAATTTCTCGTTGTGAAATCGGCCATCCGTTGACACAAAATTAAACTCAAAAGATGCGCAAGACCTTTTTCTAGATTGGATTATTTTTAGTTTTTCGAATAAAATTCGGAGAGCCGAGAACGGCACGTCCGAGCGTGGACCTCTTCGTTTTTCCGCCTCGACCTTCCGACTTTGGGTGATCACAACTTTCTTCAACGACATTTTCTGATGATGCCGTCAACTGATGAAATGTTCCTCGTTCCAAGACGCATCTTTTCGTCCACAGGGCGGATGAATATGGCCGGGAGCGAGAAACGGTACGGTGCGGAACGTCGGCACGGAACGTTGAACGTGCCCGCCGGCGGTCGAAATGCACATTTTCGGAATTCGCGCATGCGACTTCCTCTAGCCAGAAAAAATTTCAGATCGTTAGGACCAACGGCTAAAAAGTTGAGGTGGCGAGTGTGTCGGACAGACGCACAATTTCTCTCCCTTTCCGAGGGGATTTCCGCAAGGTGCGCCGTCTGGTCCGCTCGCTGCACGCTCACTACCCGCAGCCCCGCCTGCTGTTCGATTTCGGTCTCCCGCCATAAGGGCAGTCACGCATCCAACCGCTCAACATTTCTCTCTTCCTTACAGAAGGAAGAAGTGTGAGCGCGAAATGTGGGAAGGAGGCCAGATCGTTCAACTTCAGCCGCCAACCGCCGCCCGTTCTTCGGCTGCAAACCTTTGCGTTCGAACTTTCCATCGTCGAATCGCTGCAGGAACACGAGACGTTATTCTTTTTGACGCCTCCGTCAGCCTGACCGGCCGCATTCCGCACGCTTTTTCGCGAGTGGAAAAGAAACTGATGCCAATGCTAACGTTCTTTCGACTTGTGAATATCATCAAGGACGGCAAGATGTACGCGGTTCTTTGATCGAACAATAAAAGAACGAAAGACGGACGTACAACACGTCGTTGTGTCAGGAATGGCCAAGGCCGAAAGCCAGTTCAACCAACCTGTAGCGACGATTTCAGTCGTCGGAATATGGCGTGCGGTCGGCACGAGTTTGTGAGGCAAAAGACCGAAATCAAGGTCTAATTGCAATGTTCAGCAGATGGAGCTTTTAGTCGCCATAAGCTTCGTTGTGTAGCGAAAAACAACGAGGACGGCGAACAAGCCGGAAAAATGACGAAGAACGCCGAGAATGTTCGGAAGAAGAATAAATCTCCTGGTTCATCGGAACGGGACGCCTTGCGGGCCATTAAGCAAAAGACACGATCCCTGCTGTCGGCGGCTTATGGAAGCTTTTCAGTTGCGAACATTCGAATTTAGTCCCGCCAACAGGACGGAAGGCCGACCACACCGTCAAGTCACGCGCGGAAAAACAGCTAACGTTTTCAAGTTAATGAGCGGACTGTTTTGCTTCATCGTTTTTGCAAGCCATCCATAACTACCTACTCGATATGCTCTTTGTTCACCATGCTAGCCGCATTGGGGGTCTCCGAAGGGACACGAACGAAACGGCCTGCTCTCTTCCGCCTTCGTTCGCACGTTGAATCACGCTCCGAGTACTATTCGGGCGGTAAGAGTTATGACCGGCCGCCCTGTTAGCCAACGAGGAAACCAGAAGCAACACACACAACAGACGAGATAGCAAGGCAACTAAATGGACGATTTACGCTAAGCGCAAAGCAGCTTGCGCAGCGCTATTTTTCTATGATCCACGCAGATGGACGTAAATGTTTTAGTCTTCCTTCTCTACGCACCTGTAGTTCGTCCTTTGTGTGGTCTATGCGGGGATTTGCTGCCCGGAAGATCATGCGGATGATTTCCCGGAAAGCTTATGTAAAAACAGCAACGGCCTCAGGGACCCCGCCCCTTTGTTTGCCGGAAGTTTCGGGAGACGGGATTTGTTCATGCGACAAGACTCGTCTTCGGTTGTTCCTCGAACCGAGTTTTGGGCTTTTGCTAGAGTGCTTGAGAAGAAGATGGCTCAAATAAACGCGTTTGTTCCCCAGCCAGCGGACAACGAGCCGCTTCTGTCGCCTGACCTCCAGTCTACCCGCTTGGATCAAACGAACCCGCGTGTGTTGTCGGCTTTATTGCCCACTTTGCTGTCTGCTGACGAGTTGAACGGTCGAGATGTCCCCCTAACTACGGGACGCAATATGAGCGTTTTGTTGGGCACTCTTCGTTCTGTCTTGCCTTCAAAGCGAGCGGGCGGGACAAAGGCGAATGCCGGCCACGTGAAGCGTCCGATGAACGCGGTGAGCGCCGAGTAAAAGAACTTCTGCTCACTGGTTTGTTTCAGTTCATGGTTTGGTCCCGTGGAGAACGGCGCAAGATGGCGGTGAGTTCAATAGGAGAGGTTTGATCAATTCGGGCGACTGCAGATCGCAAATCCTCGAATGCACAACGCGGACATCAGCAAACGGCTGGGATTCATGTGGAAACTTCTGACTGCAGAGGAGCGCCAGCCTTTCTTCGAAGAAGCGGCCCGATTGCAGACGGCGCACATGCACAAACACCCCGACTACAAGTACTGTCCGCGCCGCAAGCCGCCTGCTGTCCGCTCTACCCGACCAGCAAGCGGTGTGTGCTGATTGTTGCCCTTTCAAACATTTCACTTATTTCCAGGATCCACCCCGCCGGCAGTTAGCACCAATTCGGCTCGTCCTTCGTTGCCCACTGCTCTTCACTCGCCCACAAACACAAACGCCATTATGGCGGCTACCCTCGCTTCACAGCAGCAACAAGGAGAACAATTGCGGGCTTTCCGTTTGCAATTGGCTGCATTCGATCTCGTTCGAAACGAACAGCAACGTCTGGCTGCAATCGGAGCATCAAGTTGGCAGCAACCGCATTTCCCGCACGCTTGGCCGGGAGCTTCGAATGTAGCGTCCTTGGGCGGCCACCCCGCACCGATGTTCTTTCCTTCGCAAGCGGTCCAATCGGTGGCTCCAAACGTCCAACTGTTGCAGCTGTTGTTCCGCGAGTACACCACCTAACAGCAGCAAGCAACGACTGAAAGCACTCTGCAATTATGCTCAGCCCGTCTTCCCTGTACATATTTATCGTTCTTTTCCCAGGAATACCACTCAAACATTCTTTATAATTACCCGTCTAACTGTTTTCGAATAAACTCACTATTTGTTTTGGAACAAACGGATGTGTTGCCAGGGGACTGCAGAAAGAAACGGCAGTGCGGTGCGCTCTTCTGAGCACACGGCGACCACTCCTTTATCAGTCGCCAACAACGAAACAAAGGACAGGAAATGCACTTAGAAATTGAAGTCTTTGTGGATAAGCAGGATCCCATATCCGGCTTGTCTATTTTGCGGCGTTGGAATCCGCTAAACAAAAGGTCATTAACTGAAGGAATGACGAGGTGTGCAGAACAACACGCGACCGTTACTTCAATTAAGTTTTCCGATAGAAAACGAGCTCGGCATCGGCTTTTTTGCTCAAAAGACGGAAAACAACAAAGTTCTTCTTACTGCGACTTTTTGCGGTAAAGATCCGCCGAGGGTACGCACTTACGTTGGGCAAAGCTTGTGATTGACCACGCTTCACGCACACCTGTTTCTCTTCGAAACTGCGCAAAAATGGGTAATCGAGTTACGGTAACTAAAGAGGTCATCGTCGCATTGAGCCGGAAGTTATGCCTAATAACTAAAATCTCGGCTCGACATCCCTAAGCGGGTTTGTGCGACTCTAATTAGCGGCAGCGTCTAGAACTAATCGTTAGAATGCGTTCTCACACGTGAAATCTCTTCCATATTAAAAGGAGAATAAACATTCCGCTCGTTGCTTCGCGAACTGCACGGCTCACGGCTTTTGAGTACAAGAGCAAAATCGCTTTTCGGCGAGTTGTAGTCGACCCGTGAATCATTGAGATGAGATCGGCGCCCCATATGACTTGCCGCTGCTTCCGCATTAACGACGGAAATCTGCCGCGCAATAAGCCGTCTGTAGCCGTTCGCGTTGAGGCGTAATCGACGACACACGCGCTTACGCACTTATCGCACAAACTGGAGAGTTCTCGCATTTACAAAGCGGATATTCTCGACATACGCAGACGCTTATTTCTAGTGGGCCAAACAGGGGTACTGTAACCGCTTGTTTTTCTGCCCAACGGAGAGCCGGGCAAATCGGAAGCAACCCAGCAGAATGTTCGTTTGATAGCAGTGGTCCGTTTAGAACAGGACAAAAAATGAATGTAAAATGGCTCCTGGTTCGTGCCTTCGAGTCGTCCACTAGCGAAGCAGGACGTTTTGGCGCAGCCGTTTTGGCGCCGGGCCGTTTTGGCGCCGCTGTTGCAATATGCAAATAATACTTTGTGAAATTATGACCGCGATACTACACAAAAAGGGATGTTGAAAGATCTGTTACAACTTGATTTACATCTATACAAACCGTTGGCCCGCCATTTCTTGCATTTATTAGGTGGGTAGGGTGCTCGTGAGCAAAGGAATTTAATCCGATTTTTAGACAACGAATAGCCGGATCGATCGTTCTTTTGTTCCGGCCGTTTCAAATACCAAGAAAATCAGAAAACATGCGCGGAGAACTACTACATGCACCTCTTTCCTCATGGAAATCTACTAGTTCTTTTTTAGAAGACTCTTTAAAGTCTACAGGAAAGTCTCTCCTTGGCCCGTTGCGATTAACATGCGAAAACCGAAAACATCAATTAATGCACCCACTTCTTCTTGCTCTTTTCCACGCCCTCAACAAGGTATTCGTATGAAGCTTGTTTCAGAATGATCTGCGGATTTTTCTTGAACGCCGGCGTCCCACATTCAGAAGTTTGAGTACACACTACCTAGTAAAGCATAACATCTTGCGCACTATACCCGTTTTTCTCTTTTCATACGAGCTCTAAACGGCTTTCACCCAAAAATGAGCACGCATCTACAGCAACAAGTAAAGAAAATTGCTTTGTCGATGGGTTGTATGAAAATAAACCGTTTGTAAGTGTGAGAACAGTGATGAAATAACGTATTTTTATGTTTACCAGCGGTTGACGGCGCTTCGCGCCGTCCCCAGCTGGGAGTGTTGTCAGATTGGTGGGTATCGAGTGCATTTGTCGATTTTGTTCAATAACCGAGGGTTCATTGGATCGGTAGAATGCTTAGTCGCGCTTCACTAACGTTTGGATTCAATTGAAACTCGGCGAATTGGCAGTGTCTGGACAAAGACTGCCTACTTACTCCATTCTGCTCAGAGGGGCGCAAGAAGAACGAAGGTGAACAGTTATAATCGCTTGCAAACGCGGGCTTTGGGCATGACTGTGCGCAGAACGTTGCTGAACTTTTGCGAACGGTGCCGAATAGTCTGTTTCGGTCCCAGCAAGCGGAAAAAGTGAGTGCTGGTTGCGGCACCCAAAGAAGCCGACCGCAAAACTGGAGTGCAGGCCCCCACTATAAAACGATCCATTACTCCTCGGCAACCGATTGTTTGAAAAGTCTGAAACGGTGAAAAGATGGGCAACTACGTGTTCGACATTTCTGCCAAGTTTCAGAGGAATCCGTCCACTCATGCCCGATCCCGCCCGGTGTTTGCGCATTTTTAGGGGTCCGGCGCGCGTAAGCCGCAGTGGCCAAGTGGGCCAATAACAACAACAAACTGCATACCCTTGAAAAGCCCGCATTCGGAGCTTTCGAATAAGCTCACACACGTATTGTCACGCCCGAAGGTCGACGAGAACGGCGGGGTTGAAATTTGCTGAAGTTTTCGAACCGACACAAAATTTTTGGTCGAATTTCTCGTTGTGAAATCGGCCATCCGTTGACACAAAATTAAACTCAAAAGATGCGCAAGACCTTTTTCTAGATTGGATTATTTTTAGTTTTTCGAATAAAATTCGGAGAGCCGAGAACGGCACGTCCGAGCGTGGACCTCTTCGTTTTTCCGCCTCGACCTTCCGACTTTGGGTGATCACAACTTTCTTCAACGACATTTTCTGATGATGCCGTCAACTGATGAAATGTTCCTCGTTCCAAGACGCATCTTTTCGTCCACAGGGCGGATGAATATGGCCGGGAGCGAGAAACGGTACGGTGCGGAACGTCGGCACGGAACGTTGAACGTGCCCGCCGGCGGTCGAAATGCACATTTTCGGAATTCGCGCATGCGACTTCCTCTAGCCAGAAAAAATTTCAGATCGTTAGGACCAACGGCTAAAAAGTTGAGGTGGCGAGTGTGTCGGACAGACGCACAATTTCTCTCCCTTTCCGAGGGGATTTCCGCAAGGTGCGCCGTCTGGTCCGCTCGCTGCACGCTCACTACCCGCAGCCCCGCCTGCTGTTCGATTTCGGTCTCCCGCCATAAGGGCAGTCACGCATCCAACCGCTCAACATTTCTCTCTTCCTTACAGAAGGAAGAAGTGTGAGCGCGAAATGTGGGAAGGAGGCCAGATCGTTCAACTTCAGCCGCCAACCGCCGCCCGTTCTTCGGCTGCAAACCTTTGCGTTCGAACTTTCCATCGTCGAATCGCTGCAGGAACACGAGACGTTATTCTTTTTGACGCCTCCGTCAGCCTGACCGGCCGCATTCCGCACGCTTTTTCGCGAGTGGAAAAGAAACTGATGCCAATGCTAACGTTCTTTCGACTTGTGAATATCATCAAGGACGGCAAGATGTACGCGGTTCTTTGATCGAACAATAAAAGAACGAAAGACGGACGTACAACACGTCGTTGTGTCAGGAATGGCCAAGGCCGAAAGCCAGTTCAACCAACCTGTAGCGACGATTTCAGTCGTCGGAATATGGCGTGCGGTCGGCACGAGTTTGTGAGGCAAAAGACCGAAATCAAGGTCTAATTGCAATGTTCAGCAGATGGAGCTTTTAGTCGCCATAAGCTTCGTTGTGTAGCGAAAAACAACGAGGACGGCGAACAAGCCGGAAAAATGACGAAGAACGCCGAGAATGTTCGGAAGAAGAATAAATCTCCTGGTTCATCGGAACGGGACGCCTTGCGGGCCATTAAGCAAAAGACACGATCCCTGCTGTCGGCGGCTTATGGAAGCTTTTCAGTTGCGAACATTCGAATTTAGTCCCGCCAACAGGACGGAAGGCCGACCACACCGTCAAGTCACGCGCGGAAAAACAGCTAACGTTTTCAAGTTAATGAGCGGACTGTTTTGCTTCATCGTTTTTGCAAGCCATCCATAACTACCTACTCGATATGCTCTTTGTTCACCATGCTAGCCGCATTGGGGGTCTCCGAAGGGACACGAACGAAACGGCCTGCTCTCTTCCGCCTTCGTTCGCACGTTGAATCACGCTCCGAGTACTATTCGGGCGGTAAGAGTTATGACCGGCCGCCCTGTTAGCCAACGAGGAAACCAGAAGCAACACACACAACAGACGAGATAGCAAGGCAACTAAATGGACGATTTACGCTAAGCGCAAAGCAGCTTGCGCAGCGCTATTTTTCTATGATCCACGCAGATGGACGTAAATGTTTTAGTCTTCCTTCTCTACGCACCTGTAGTTCGTCCTTTGTGTGGTCTATGCGGGGATTTGCTGCCCGGAAGATCATGCGGATGATTTCCCGGAAAGCTTATGTAAAAACAGCAACGGCCTCAGGGACCCCGCCCCTTTGTTTGCCGGAAGTTTCGGGAGACGGGATTTGTTCATGCGACAAGACTCGTCTTCGGTTGTTCCTCGAACCGAGTTTTGGGCTTTTGCTAGAGTGCTTGAGAAGAAGATGGCTCAAATAAACGCGTTTGTTCCCCAGCCAGCGGACAACGAGCCGCTTCTGTCGCCTGACCTCCAGTCTACCCGCTTGGATCAAACGAACCCGCGTGTGTTGTCGGCTTTATTGCCCACTTTGCTGTCTGCTGACGAGTTGAACGGTCGAGATGTCCCCCTAACTACGGGACGCAATATGAGCGTTTTGTTGGGCACTCTTCGTTCTGTCTTGCCTTCAAAGCGAGCGGGCGGGACAAAGGCGAATGCCGGCCACGTGAAGCGTCCGATGAACGCGGTGAGCGCCGAGTAAAAGAACTTCTGCTCACTGGTTTGTTTCAGTTCATGGTTTGGTCCCGTGGAGAACGGCGCAAGATGGCGGTGAGTTCAATAGGAGAGGTTTGATCAATTCGGGCGACTGCAGATCGCAAATCCTCGAATGCACAACGCGGACATCAGCAAACGGCTGGGATTCATGTGGAAACTTCTGACTGCAGAGGAGCGCCAGCCTTTCTTCGAAGAAGCGGCCCGATTGCAGACGGCGCACATGCACAAACACCCCGACTACAAGTACTGTCCGCGCCGCAAGCCGCCTGCTGTCCGCTCTACCCGACCAGCAAGCGGTGTGTGCTGATTGTTGCCCTTTCAAACATTTCACTTATTTCCAGGATCCACCCCGCCGGCAGTTAGCACCAATTCGGCTCGTCCTTCGTTGCCCACTGCTCTTCACTCGCCCACAAACACAAACGCCATTATGGCGGCTACCCTCGCTTCACAGCAGCAACAAGGAGAACAATTGCGGGCTTTCCGTTTGCAATTGGCTGCATTCGATCTCGTTCGAAACGAACAGCAACGTCTGGCTGCAATCGGAGCATCAAGTTGGCAGCAACCGCATTTCCCGCACGCTTGGCCGGGAGCTTCGAATGTAGCGTCCTTGGGCGGCCACCCCGCACCGATGTTCTTTCCTTCGCAAGCGGTCCAATCGGTGGCTCCAAACGTCCAACTGTTGCAGCTGTTGTTCCGCGAGTACACCACCTAACAGCAGCAAGCAACGACTGAAAGCACTCTGCAATTATGCTCAGCCCGTCTTCCCTGTACATATTTATCGTTCTTTTCCCAGGAATACCACTCAAACATTCTTTATAATTACCCGTCTAACTGTTTTCGAATAAACTCACTATTTGTTTTGGAACAAACGGATGTGTTGCCAGGGGACTGCAGAAAGAAACGGCAGTGCGGTGCGCTCTTCTGAGCACACGGCGACCACTCCTTTATCAGTCGCCAACAACGAAACAAAGGACAGGAAATGCACTTAGAAATTGAAGTCTTTGTGGATAAGCAGGATCCCATATCCGGCTTGTCTATTTTGCGGCGTTGGAATCCGCTAAACAAAAGGTCATTAACTGAAGGAATGACGAGGTGTGCAGAACAACACGCGACCGTTACTTCAATTAAGTTTTCCGATAGAAAACGAGCTCGGCATCGGCTTTTTTGCTCAAAAGACGGAAAACAACAAAGTTCTTCTTACTGCGACTTTTTGCGGTAAAGATCCGCCGAGGGTACGCACTTACGTTGGGCAAAGCTTGTGATTGACCACGCTTCACGCACACCTGTTTCTCTTCGAAACTGCGCAAAAATGGGTAATCGAGTTACGGTAACTAAAGAGGTCATCGTCGCATTGAGCCGGAAGTTATGCCTAATAACTAAAATCTCGGCTCGACATCCCTAAGCGGGTTTG
The DNA here is from genome assembly GCA_024699865.1 of Aphelenchoides fujianensis. NCBI lineage: Eukaryota > Metazoa > Nematoda > Chromadorea > Rhabditida > Aphelenchoididae > Aphelenchoides > Aphelenchoides fujianensis. The sequence continues at coordinate 21,756 of JAMPIO010000439.1, read as the reverse complement.
TGCGACTCTAATTAGCGGCAGCGTCTAGAACTAATCGTTAGAATGCGTTCTCACACGTGAAATCTCTTCCATATTAAAAGGAGAATAAACATTCCGCTCGTTGCTTCGCGAACTGCACGGCTCACGGCTTTTGAGTACAAGAGCAAAATCGCTTTTCGGCGAGTTGTAGTCGACCCGTGAATCATTGAGATGAGATCGGCGCCCCATATGACTTGCCGCTACTTCCGCATTAACAAGGGAAATGCGCAGCGCAATAAGCCGACTGTAGCCGTTCGCGTTGAGGCGTAATCGACGACACACGCGCTTACGCACTTATCGCACAAACTGGAGAGTTCTCGCATTTACAAAGCGGATATTCTCGACATACGCAGACGCTTATTTCTAGTGGGCCAAACAGGGGTACTGTAACCGCTTGTTTTTCTGCCCAACGGAGAGCCGGGCAAATCGGAAGCAACCCAGCAGAATGTTCGTTTGATAGCAGTGGTCCGTTTAGAACAGGACAAAAAATGAATGTAAAATGGCTCCTGGTTCGTGCCTTCGAGTCGTCCACTAGCGAAGCAGGACGTTTTGGCGCAGCCGTTTTGGCGCCGGGCCGTTTTGGCGCCGCTGTTGCAATATGCAAATAATACTTTGTGAAATTATGACCGCGATACTACACAAAAAGGGATGTTGAAAGATCTGTTACAACTTGATTTACATCTATACAAACCGTTGGCCCGCCATTTCTTGCATTTATTAGGTGGGTAGGGTGCTCGTGAGCAAAGGAATTTAATCCGATTTTTAGACAACGAATAGCCGGATCGATCGTTCTTTTGTTCCGGCCGTTTCAAATACCAAGAAAATCAGAAAACATGCGCGGAGAACTACTACATGCACCTCTTTCCTCATGGAAATCTACTAGTTCTTTTTTAGAAGACTCTTTAAAGTCTACAGGAAAGTCTCTCCTTGGCCCGTTGCGATTAACATGCGAAAACCGAAAACATCAATTAATGCACCCACTTCTTCTTGCTCTTTTCCACGCCCTCAACAAGGTATTCGTATGAAGCTTGTTTCAGAATGATCTGCGGATTTTTCTTGAACGCCGGCGTCCCACATTCAGAAGTTTGAGTACACACTACCTAGTAAAGCATAACATCTTGCGCACTATACCCGTTTTTCTCTTTTCATACGAGCTCTAAACGGCTTTCACCCAAAAATGAGCACGCATCTACAGCAACAAGTAAAGAAAATTGCTTTGTCGATGGGTTGTATGAAAATAAACCGTTTGTAAGTGTGAGAACAGTGATGAAATAACGTATTTTTATGTTTACCAGCGGTTGACGGCGCTTCGCGCCGTCCCCAGCTGGGAGTGTTGTCAGATTGGTGGGTATCGAGTGCATTTGTCGATTTTGTTCAATAACCGAGGGTTCATTGGATCGGTAGAATGCTTAGTCGCGCTTCACTAACGTTTGGATTCAATTGAAACTCGGCGAATTGGCAGTGTCTGGACAAAGACTGCCTACTTACTCCATTCTGCTCAGAGGGGCGCAAGAAGAACGAAGGTGAACAGTTATAATCGCTTGCAAACGCGGGCTTTGGGCATGACTGTGCGCAGAACGTTGCTGAACTTTTGCGAACGGTGCCGAATAGTCTGTTTCGGTCCCAGCAAGCGGAAAAAGTGAGTGCTGGTTGCGGCACCCAAAGAAGCCGACCGCAAAACTGGAGTGCAGGCCCCCACTATAAAACGATCCATTACTCCTCGGCAACCGATTGTTTGAAAAGTCTGAAACGGTGAAAAGATGGGCAACTACGTGTTCGACATTTCTGCCAAGTTTCAGAGGAATCCGTCCACTCATGCCCGATCCCGCCCGGTGTTTGCGCATTTTTAGGGGTCCGGCGCGCGTAAGCCGCAGTGGCCAAGTGGGCCAATAACAACAACAAACTGCATACCCTTGAAAAGCCCGCATTCGGAGCTTTCGAATAAGCTCACACACGTATTGTCACGCCCGAAGGTCGACGAGAACGGCGGGGTTGAAATTTGCTGAAGTTTTCGAACCGACACAAAATTTTTGGTCGAATTTCTCGTTGTGAAATCGGCCATCCGTTGACACAAAATTAAACTCAAAAGATGCGCAAGACCTTTTTCTAGATTGGATTATTTTTAGTTTTTCGAATAAAATTCGGAGAGCCGAGAACGGCACGTCCGAGCGTGGACCTCTTCGTTTTTCCGCCTCGACCTTCCGACTTTGGGTGATCACAACTTTCTTCAACGACATTTTCTGATGATGCCGTCAACTGATGAAATGTTCCTCGTTCCAAGACGCATCTTTTCGTCCACAGGGCGGATGAATATGGCCGGGAGCGAGAAACGGTACGGTGCGGAACGTCGGCACGGAACGTTGAACGTGCCCGCCGGCGGTCGAAATGCACATTTTCGGAATTCGCGCATGCGACTTCCTCTAGCCAGAAAAAATTTCAGATCGTTAGGACCAACGGCTAAAAAGTTGAGGTGGCGAGTGTGTCGGACAGACGCACAATTTCTCTCCCTTTCCGAGGGGATTTCCGCAAGGTGCGCCGTCTGGTCCGCTCGCTGCACGCTCACTACCCGCAGCCCCGCCTGCTGTTCGATTTCGGTCTCCCGCCATAAGGGCAGTCACGCATCCAACCGCTCAACATTTCTCTCTTCCTTACAGAAGGAAGAAGTGTGAGCGCGAAATGTGGGAAGGAGGCCAGATCGTTCAACTTCAGCCGCCAACCGCCGCCCGTTCTTCGGCTGCAAACCTTTGCGTTCGAACTTTCCATCGTCGAATCGCTGCAGGAACACGAGACGTTATTCTTTTTGACGCCTCCGTCAGCCTGACCGGCCGCATTCCGCACGCTTTTTCGCGAGTGGAAAAGAAACTGATGCCAATGCTAACGTTCTTTCGACTTGTGAATATCATCAAGGACGGCAAGATGTACGCGGTTCTTTGATCGAACAATAAAAGAACGAAAGACGGACGTACAACACGTCGTTGTGTCAGGAATGGCCAAGGCCGAAAGCCAGTTCAACCAACCTGTAGCGACGATTTCAGTCGTCGGAATATGGCGTGCGGTCGGCACGAGTTTGTGAGGCAAAAGACCGAAATCAAGGTCTAATTGCAATGTTCAGCAGATGGAGCTTTTAGTCGCCATAAGCTTCGTTGTGTAGCGAAAAACAACGAGGACGGCGAACAAGCCGGAAAAATGACGAAGAACGCCGAGAATGTTCGGAAGAAGAATAAATCTCCTGGTTCATCGGAACGGGACGCCTTGCGGGCCATTAAGCAAAAGACACGATCCCTGCTGTCGGCGGCTTATGGAAGCTTTTCAGTTGCGAACATTCGAATTTAGTCCCGCCAACAGGACGGAAGGCCGACCACACCGTCAAGTCACGCGCGGAAAAACAGCTAACGTTTTCAAGTTAATGAGCGGACTGTTTTGCTTCATCGTTTTTGCAAGCCATCCATAACTACCTACTCGATATGCTCTTTGTTCACCATGCTAGCCGCATTGGGGGTCTCCGAAGGGACACGAACGAAACGGCCTGCTCTCTTCCGCCTTCGTTCGCACGTTGAATCACGCTCCGAGTACTATTCGGGCGGTAAGAGTTATGACCGGCCGCCCTGTTAGCCAACGAGGAAACCAGAAGCAACACACACAACAGACGAGATAGCAAGGCAACTAAATGGACGATTTACGCTAAGCGCAAAGCAGCTTGCGCAGCGCTATTTTTCTATGATCCACGCAGATGGACGTAAATGTTTTAGTCTTCCTTCTCTACGCACCTGTAGTTCGTCCTTTGTGTGGTCTATGCGGGGATTTGCTGCCCGGAAGATCATGCGGATGATTTCCCGGAAAGCTTATGTAAAAACAGCAACGGCCTCAGGGACCCCGCCCCTTTGTTTGCCGGAAGTTTCGGGAGACGGGATTTGTTCATGCGACAAGACTCGTCTTCGGTTGTTCCTCGAACCGAGTTTTGGGCTTTTGCTAGAGTGCTTGAGAAGAAGATGGCTCAAATAAACGCGTTTGTTCCCCAGCCAGCGGACAACGAGCCGCTTCTGTCGCCTGACCTCCAGTCTACCCGCTTGGATCAAACGAACCCGCGTGTGTTGTCGGCTTTATTGCCCACTTTGCTGTCTGCTGACGAGTTGAACGGTCGAGATGTCCCCCTAACTACGGGACGCAATATGAGCGTTTTGTTGGGCACTCTTCGTTCTGTCTTGCCTTCAAAGCGAGCGGGCGGGACAAAGGCGAATGCCGGCCACGTGAAGCGTCCGATGAACGCGGTGAGCGCCGAGTAAAAGAACTTCTGCTCACTGGTTTGTTTCAGTTCATGGTTTGGTCCCGTGGAGAACGGCGCAAGATGGCGGTGAGTTCAATAGGAGAGGTTTGATCAATTCGGGCGACTGCAGATCGCAAATCCTCGAATGCACAACGCGGACATCAGCAAACGGCTGGGATTCATGTGGAAACTTCTGACTGCAGAGGAGCGCCAGCCTTTCTTCAAAGAAGCGGCCCGATTGCAGGCGGCGCACATGCGCGAACACCCCGACTACAAGTACCGTCCTTGCCGCAAACCATTTGTTTACCATCCCAATAGCCGGAAAAGCGGTGGGTTCTGACCGCTGTCTTTTCAAAAACCGTGCGTTTACCTCTAGATAGTATAGTGCCCGCGGTTAGCGCCAACTCGACTTCTCCCTGCTTGCCGCCTGTTTTCCACTCGTCCACGAGCACAAACGCCGTTACGGCGGCGGTGCTCGCTTCACAGCAGCAACAGCACGATCAACTGCGGGCTTTCCGCTTGCAACTGGCCGCGTTGAAATTTGTTCGAAACGAACAACAACGTCGGGTTGCAATTGGAGCGACCGGTTGGCAGCAGCCGCAATTCCCGTTCGATTGGTTGGGAGCTTCGAGCGCAGCGGCTCTTGTCGACCAGGCCTCTACGACATTCGTTTCCTCAAACGCAATCCAGCCGGTAGCTTCGAACGTCCAACAGCTGTTCCGTTAGTAGACTCTAACAGCGACTACCTACAAGTTGCAACATGACTATTCGACGAATATCTCTACGCGTATCGCTTGTTTCTCTAACTTACGTCTATAAACTCACTACCTATTTGTTTCACACAAAAGGATGTGCCGTCATCGAAAAGAATCGGCTAAGCAATGCCGTCCTTTGAGGGCAGGATTACGGTTCCTTCTTCAGCTGCTCACAACGAAACGAAGACAGGAAATGCACTAAGAGATTGGAGGTCTTTGTCGATAAGAAGGATCACGTGTGCGGCCGTCTATTTTTCGGTGTTAGAATCCGCTAAAAAAAGTCATTAATGGATGAAATGACGTGAAGTCGCGAACAACATGCGCTGATTAATCAAACTCTCTAAGAGTCACGGTCTCGACTTCCAGGTGTTTGTTCGTGCAACGGAAACTAAACGTTGTCACAATGACCCCTATTCGCGACAGAAGATGGCTATGTTTAAACTTTTAAGCGGGAAGGCGCGTAATGAACTTCCTTTTCAACCATGTCGATTGCTCTTTAAAAATGTCCAGTGACAGAATTGAGTTACGGTAATTGACGACACCACTCTCGCATCCGAGCAGGAAGTAAGTTTCGTTAATTAGGATCACATCTCATTTTGTTACGCTTCAAGCGGATTGCTGCGATCGTAACTCGTAGCACCGTTCAGAACTAATAATTTAAGTGCGTTATAATCCGTGGTATCTCTTCCTTATGACACGGTGAAGAAACATTCCGCTCGTTTCTTTGCGATTACACGCTTTGCGGCTTCCGAGTACAAAAATGAAATCGGCTTTAGATCGAGTTGTAGTCGACCCGTAGATTATTGAGACAGAGTTCGCGCCTCTTATGAAATGTTGCTACTTCCGCATTAACGACGGAAATGCGCCGCGCGATAAGCCGGCTGTAGCCGTTCGCCGTCAGTCGAATCAACAACTCTCGCGCTTACGCACTCACCGCAATAGCTGGGGCGTTCTCGCATGTTCAAAGCGGATATTGGCGACAAACGCAGACGCTCAATTCTAGTGAGCCAAACAGAGGTAATGTAATGGCTTTCGTTTTTGTGAAACGAAGAAAATGAGTCAAAATTGAAAAGCTGGGTGAACCGGAAGCCAAACAAAAATGAACCATCGTAGAGGGTGTGTGTCTTCGTGCTATGCGAGATCACCAACCAGTTGAAGAAATAAGTGAAGCTGACTGTCATTTGCTCTTTCCCTGTGCAGCTTGCTTCTCGGTTAACAGCGCAGCTGTTTTGTGCGAACAACACTCAATCTTTGAGTACGCGTGTCCAATTGTCCAAAGACCGCGAATTCGTTTAGTCTGCTCAGTCGCTTGTTTTCTAGTAAGCCTTTCTGCAGCGGCAAGCAATTTCGCGGTTGCAGCTATCGCTGCGTTCTTCTTTTCTTACCACAAAGCTATTGTTTCTGTTAGACTTCTCTCTTTTGACATGCAATACGCTTTCGTTGATGCTTCTTTCATCCACTTCTTATTTGTTATTCAGGGACTTTTGTATCGGCGGTTGGACCAAAAAACATAAGAGATGGAATTCATTTATTGTTTCCTCTTAACTCGCAGAAACGGGCGGCTTGAGCGGTTGTGTTTATTTTGCAAAGATTTCAGTACCACGGAAAGCACGACGAGTAAATAAGAACGTCAACAAGATTTAATGCAGCGTGCAACGGAACACAAACCATCGGGATTGACGACTGTTTTCATCAAGTTCCTGTCCGGTCAACGTACCGATTACGAAAACGCAAATAGGCACAAACGAACAAAAACGCAGCCGTGTTCAGACCATCCGCAGCAAGATCTTTTTGATTGTTGAGGACAAACCACCGTCGTTGACGAACGAAAGGCGTAGGCGACCATTTGCGGCTCCAATCCGAAAAATGCGGACGGTCTCGTTTCCGAATAGGGGGACCGCCCGTTCTGGCCGAAGAAACAGTTCAGCGTTGAACAAATTTACGGTGTACGGCTTCTGAAGAACCACCGCAACTTCTTCCGCGTTCTCCACCGCCTCTCCGCTCGGCGCCCTCTCCATTCGCCCATCAGCCGCCCGCGTCCTGTAGCTCTCGAAGAAAAGCGGATGTTTGGAGTGCTTCCGGTGGCGGTGTTGAGGACGCGCGCCGAGTGGCAAGGACCAAACAGAAGAAACAAAGCTAAGAAAACCAATCAGGGCAAACAAAAGAAAAGAAACTTACAGGTAGACAAGAACCAAAACAAGAAGCGTTATTTTGGATAACCGCAGCATCTTTTCGAATTGTGGTTGAGAAAATCGAAGTGAAGAGCGCGAAGAGGTGTCGGAAGCCTCGTGCACTTCGAAACCCTCGTACAAATCGCTTCTCATTTATAGCCAAATGAAGTGATCAAAAATGAACGGTGGGTCCTTCTGAAGACTCCTCGCAAGGTAGTTGGAGTCAACTTCGATGACAAGCGAGGTGGGCGGAGCCGCCGGCGATTGCGGTTAGTAGTCGGAATGTCAAAAGCTAGACGAGCGCAATTTTGCGAAATTTACGACGACCAATCCGCTTGGGGCTTTTAAGTGGATCAAGAACCGCTCTGCGATCTGCTTATTCGTGTAGTGCAACAAATCTTGCGGAGGTTTCAATGAGCTTCTTTTGACGCAAAATCTACGTCACATGCCAGCCAAACCAAGTGCACTTGAACGGCTATCCACCAAAAGTTTTGAAGCGTTAAGACGGCTTTGCAACCAATTAGTGGCTGTTCTTGTGCTCAGTCAGCGGAGGATCGGAAGAACAGCGTCTGGACAGGAATCTGGTCGCTTCTTCCGGGTCTTGAGCCGCTCAGAAACACACGTATAAAAAATTGAAACCAAAGAAGGCGAGCGAGTACGAGAGGACCATCTTGTGCATCAACGAGCGGTACGGCTAAAGTATTTGAAGGCTGGAGGTGCCCGTCCGCTCTCACATACGTACACGTCCGAAGCACAGAAGAAAATGATCACGTTCGCAGCGATCAAGAAGATCGCTATAGAGCCCATCCCAAAAGAAAGCATGACGCGGGTGTCCTTCTGCAAGCAAGCTGCCGTCTAATAACCTTTTTTTTTTTGGACGGAGGGTCGCAACCCATCCGATCGCCACCTTTGAACGCACTCGCCGCTCGATCTCCGGGCCGAATTCCACCCATGCGGCGATCAAGCCCACCTCCTATGTGCTCGCAGAGAAGATCGGAACTCCGATGAAGACGCCCGCGAACGCGCTTGACAGAACGTAAAGAAAAAAGTACGTGCGGAAAGGCGTGAATTGCGGCAGCGACCGTAACCCGTGGTTTGCATTAGCGGTAGACGGACAGGTAAGCCGTCGTCACAAGCCGCCACTGACCGAATTCACAGCTGCTCTCTTATGAAAAGACCGTCAGCCATTCGGTGAGTGTAGGGATCGAAACAGACACCCCACGAGTGACTGAAAACACTCGGCAGTTTCCGTTTAGCAGGTGGTTTCACAAGCAGCCCACAAGCTGCAGACTATCGGCAGCGGACGAAAGTCGGCTGCTATTGTGAGCAGGAAACCGGTTCGTGTTTGCAATCCTGCGTCCCGATTATACACCAACTGCATCAAGCAATGAGTCGTTTTCAACAACCGACCATTCCTTCTTGCGCGCGCTGTGTTCAACCCTTCTGCGTCAATGTCCACTGCGATCAAGAATTCGGCGAACAGGGTCGGGCAGTCCGGGTTAGGTCATTGGGTCGGATGTTATAACCAACTTGCCGATTATTAACAAGGTTGCAACGCATCGGTAAGAAGCGACACATGAACGGAGAATAAAGGAAACAAGTTTTTTGTTCCGCCCGGAAAAGAAGCGAAACAGCTCTCTAAAATGAACTTCGAAGGTGTTTATTGTGGGCTCTCATTTTTAGTCACTCGCTTCTTATTTTTGGTATTTTGCTGCGCGTCCAAAAGCGGCTAAAAGTGTGGGGGATCGTGAGTGGCGCTTCTTTCTCGCCATTGTTTGCGGTATTCTTAAAACGAACTGTGTGTTGTCATCTCTGCTTTTAATCGCGTATCCTTGCGAACAGGTAGAGGAAATTATGCAAAGCTGAAGTAAAGGGCGAGGATTCCGTCTACCGCGCCGTCACAAGCGCAAAAAACGATGGTTGAGACACCCGCTCGCTTTTTACACTCGGTCCCCCGTTTACTTTCTTTTGGTTTTATTGCTCCCGTCAGTCAACCGCGTTTAATTACCGACCTTGGAAATGTGACGAATAACTCTGAATCGGGTTGTGTTCGAAAAGTGCGGTATTTTTTGACAAGACGGTTAATCGGGTGAATAAACGAAAGTTTGAATGAACAAGAAAGGATTTCTTTATTGCTGTATTTTTTGGTAAACCATTTGAGTAGCGTACGTGGTTTGCCATGAGCATGATTTTGAAGCCTCTGTTTAATCCGTGGTGTTCGCTCGACTGCAATCGGAAGATTGAAGCAATTTTCGACCTATTTCGTTCCCCCCTGTTGTTTAGTTCGTAACACTGAATATCTTTTGTAGAGTGTTTGTGCGCGTGACCTGTCGTAGTTTGACGTTCTGGTTCATTAACGCTCTTTTCAAGCCATTAATTCATATCAAACGGAAGACCTCCTCGCAGCATGAGGACGGTCTTTGTTTGTTTATGTGCTGCAATTATGAGCACGACAGCCGACGCAAGCCCGGAAGCGGACAAAAATTCTTCTGCTGCGGTAAGCTTCTTCCGAATACCCGCTTTTTAAGCAACCCACCGTTCAGATCATCGGACTGCACTGGGACCACGTGGAGGCGCCGATGATGGTCTCCATTTGGTTGCTGATCGCCTCCGTCGCCAAAATTTGTGAGTTCTCTTTCATTTATTTGATTTCCAATGCTTTTAGTGTTCCACGTGAACAAGAAATTTGGAGACGCATTTCCGGATTCCGCGCTGCTCATCGCAGTCGGTCTTCTGTTGGGCTGGCTGCTGGATGCGTGGAATGTGCAGAGCAGCTTGTTCACGTTGAACGCGACCACGTTCTTCCTCTACTTGCTTCCTCCGATTATCTTCGATGCCGGTAAGCAAAAAGTCTAGTAATTTTCTTATAGAAATATTCAAATTGCAGGCTACTTTATGCCAAATCGACAGCTGTTCGAGAACCTCGGTTCTGTCTTGACGTTTGCGGTCGTTGGCACGATTTGGAACTTTGTGGCCATTGGAGGGACCTTGATCGTGTGCTCGCACTACAAACTCTTCACCGTCGACTTCAGCTGGGCCGAAGCTCTTCTCTTTTCGTCGCTGATCAGTGCGGTAGACCCGGTGGCTGTGATCACCGTTTTCGAGGAGATCGGCGTGAACGAATTCTTGTTCATCAACACTTTTGGAGAGGCCTTGTTCAATGACGGCATTGCCGCGGCAAGCGCATTCCTTAGATGTGCTTGTGAACCTAATCAATTTGTGTACTACTAAGCAACTTTGTTTTAAGCGCTTTCACTCTTTTCTTAAGCGGTTTAATCCTTCTTCCAATGCCTGTTGTTTAGGCCATCTTCCAAGTGTTCGACCGGATCGTGACGACCGGCGCGGAGAACCTCCACACGCGGCAATACGTTGAGTACAGTGGCGCTCTGGTTGCAATCGCGTTGGGCGGCGTCTGCGTCGGCGTTCTGATGGCTTTCGTCTGTTCGCTCGCCACTCGGTTCGTTGGATCAATCGCTTAGATTTTTTGAGGGTTCAATGATTGCAGGTTCACGCAACGAGTGAAGATCGTGGGGCCGGTATTCATCTTCGTTTTCCCATACGCGTCCTATCTGATCGCAGAAATGTGCGGCCTTTCGGCTATCTTGGCGTCCGTTCTCTTTTTCTACTTTTCATTGATTCACTTCTTTGCAGGATCTGCTCGTGCGGCATCGTGATGAAGCAGTACGTGAAGGGGAACATCACGCACGAGGCAGCCAGTTCCGTCAAGTATTCCGTCAAGATGCTCGCTCAAGCCTCCGAAACGGTCGTCTTTATGTTCCTCGGACTGTCCGCGATGTCCTCGCACCAGTATTTTGATTTGTGGTTTGTGATCGTCACGTTGACCTCTTGCACCGTCTTCCGCACTATCGGTGAGGTCAATGAGAGAGAAATTGTATTCCACTTGCCGTCTTCTTGCAGGAGTGATCGTCCAATGCGCCATTCTCAATCGCTATAGCAGCAAGAAGTTTACGATGCGCGACCAATTCATTCTGGCCTACGGTGGGCTGCGAGGAGCGATCGCTTTCGGCTTGTTGTCGTCGGTGCCGGACAGCGTGGCCGCAAAGAACATGTTCGCAACGACGACCATCATCGTGATCTGTTTCACGGTCTTTCTGCAGGCGAGTATTCGTCATTTTCTTTCGCTCAACGTTTGATTTAAGGGTTCGACCATCCGCCCACTGCTGAGTTTGCTGAAGGTGGAGAAGGCGGAGCACCGGCAGAGCACGATGATCGAAAACGTGTATAACAAAGTGACCACTCTTTCGCTCTCACTCCTCTAGTCTTCCTTTTCAGTATTTTGATTTTACAATGGCGGGCATCGAGGACGTTGTGGGGCAGAAAGGCAAACATGCAGTTCGGGATTGGTTCGAGCGGCTGAACGCCAAGGTGTTGAAGCCGCTGCTTGTCAAGCACACCGCCCGGAACGTCTTCGATGCATCGCACATCGTTCGCGCCTACAACAAAATCGCCCTGCAAGAAGCCATCGAGATGGCTCGAATTGGCGAAAGACAACCGTTAGTTTCTGCTTTTTTGTGCCGACTTTGCTGAAAAGACTGAACTGATTATTTAAAGTATTATTTTGAGCGTTTTTTTGCATCACATGTTTAACTAGCTGAAAACACTAGTACTTCGAGCTGCATTCACTGACTCACTGCAGGCTTATTTCCAGGAGCACGTCGCTGAACATCACCTCTTTGGAGGGCGCGAGCAAACAGCGGCCGACGTTTGACGAGGTAAACAACACATTCATTTTTGTTTGATCGCGTTTGTTTTTCAGTTCATGGCCTCGACAGAAAACGTGAACCGCCTGTACGCGATGATGCGCGAGTTGCTTGTGGAAATGCAACAAAACGAAGCCGCCGGAACTGCGGCCGCTCCGTCCACTTCGCAACGTCGACACACGCCCGCACCGACCGCCCGATTGGATGGCGACGAATTCGACGACATCAAAGACGACTACATCGCCGCCATCAAGCGACCGTCGCCCAAGACATTCCAACGCGATCGGCAAGGTTCGAAGGTTCGTGCGTGACCACAAAAGAAAACCGGACTCAAACAATCGCCTGTTACTTCTTCTTTACACCTCAATCGTTGCTTTTTCTACCGCCTTATTGCAGTCGATTGGTGCTCGCCCGGAGCCCTCAAACAACCGACTGACGCGTCCACAATCGCAGCCGGCGATCCCCCAGAATGCCAACATTTCTTTCGTGTGACCTCCCTGGTTTCCCTTTGTGTTTGAAATAAAACAATTAAAGAAATTGGCTTTTTTGCTCTTTCGATCGGAAGACCGAATCTTAAGTTGGCCGTTTCTGCACAGACATGCTCGAAGCAAGGTTTTTGACACCTTGACTTACTACAATTTAACAAACGGCCGGACATTACCGAGTTCTGATTGTGAAGAGCCGAACAGAACCTTGAGTGCCTCGAGCCGAACAAACGTCCGCCAGCCATTCCGTCGATGCCAAGATGAAAGATGTTGGCAAACAGCCGACTGTTCTCAGCATGATTTCATCTACTTACTTTCTTTGTGCTTTGAGCAAGGCGGCCGTTCACCGTTGCCGAATGTCCAAACAACTGCCGCTCGCTGTTGCATGCGCGACGGGCACAAAAGGCGGGCGGAAGAAAAGGAAACGGCGGTACGACGATAAGGTCTGCTGCATGTGCGTTTTAATCGTGATGAGTTCCCAGCGGCTGGCCGGACTCTCGCTCGCTGCAGGTCGGCGTCCAGGTCATTGCAATCTACTCGGCGGCGGCCACGCGCTCACCTTGCACGACGTATACATCATGCTCCGCATGATCCGACCTCGCTGCAAGCCGCCTGTTGCTCTCCCGCGTGGATTGTTCTCTTCCGCCCGCCTGTCTCGGGCATTCCGCCCGCTTGCTCTCCCTGCGGTCTTTCCGCCGGCTTTAATCATCGTTCCTCCCTCCCGCGGACTGCTGTCGATCGCTCTTCGGGAATAAACTCACTCTCCTTCGTTCCCCTCCCTCGGCTCCGTTGATCCAACCCCCCGGACGGATCATTGGCAACCCAGAGCTCGATTCCGAATCGAACCTCAACAAGGAGCCCGCAGGAGAACCAAAGGTGAAAGTTTGCCCGATTTTTCGTGCTTGCTGTCCGTGAATTTCAGGCGAAATGGAAAAAGAGGCCTTCAGTCAGCCCCACGCACAAGGGACGATCACCCGCGCGGTCGCCGAGATCGACAAGACGCTCGTCGAGCTCAAGAAGCTCAAACTCAAGGACCGCTCGCCGGAAAACGTCGAGAAGCTCGAAGCGCTACGCGCGAAGCTCGAGACGAAGATCGCCGTCGTCGAGAAGCACGAAGCGCGATGGCTGGCATACGGAGACCAGCCCGCCCTCGACAAGTACCGCGAGGCGACGTGCGACTACGCGGACGCCGTGGATCGGGCGGACGCCCAAGTTCGCCTGATCGCGGACGCCCTTGCCACGCAGCAGACGCCCGCGCCGTTCATCCCGACCGGAGCGGCGGGCACCGGCGCCCAGCACAGCTCGGCCATCCTCGCGCAGATCCAGCAGCGGATCGCGACCTTCGCCTACCGCCCCGAGCGGGACCAGACGTTCGAGGTTTGGTTCCAGCGATTTCAGCACATGATCGAGGACAAGGCCGTCGGACCTGAGGGCCATCGAGACCTCCTGCTGGCCGCCCTCGGAGCGGAGGAGTTCGCCCGACTGCAGTCCGCAGTCGCCCCGAGCATTCCGTCGGAGATGCCCTACGACAATCTGGTCAAGTCCCTCCTCTCCCAGTTTCCCGCTACTCGCTCGATTTTTCAGCGGCGGATGGACGCCCTGGCGATGAGCCACGAAGCCGGAGAGACGGTGCGCGAATTCAGCGAGCGCCTGAACGCCGCCTTCTCCCGCGCCAAGTGGGCGGACATGGAGCCCGCCCACGTCCAGGCCCTCCTCTTCGCCGTGGGCCTCAAGCGGCCGGAGGACCGCAAGGTCCAGGAGGCGGCCCTCTCGATCATCGAGGAGAAGGAGGGGAAGGCCACCATGGAGCAGCTGCTCGAGAAATGCGAGCGAGTGCTCGCCACCGCCAAGGACCGCGCCCGCGCCGCCGGCAAGAGCGGCCCCGCGGAGATCCTCGGCGTCCACCCCCGACTGACCGCTCCCGATTTCAGAAACAAGGAGCGAAGGATCGCGGACGCTCCCGCACGCCCGGCCGCAAGGATCCCGGCCGCCGCGACGACGCGCGGACCGCTCGTCAGTGCTGGAGATGCGGACACAGCGACCACCACCCAAACGAATGCAAGTTCAAAGAGGCGGCGTGTTTCAGATGTAAAAAAATTGGACATCTCGCCCCGCAGTGCGACCGCCGCGAGCGGATCGCCCTGGTCTCCATCAGCACAGTCGACGGAGAGGCCGACCATCGCCTCTCGCTGCCGATGGAGGTCGACGGCCAGCCGCTCACCCTCCTGCTCGACTCCGGAGCGACCGTCAACGCGCTCGGACTCGCCGAGTGGCAGGCGATCGGCACGCCCGATCTGGACGACGCCCGCACTCGAGTGACCGCCGCGAACGGCAAGGACATCGACGTGGCCGGCAGTTTCCACGCGGAAGTCCGATGGAAGGGCCGCCGATCGGTCGAGCGCTTCCTCGTCCTGCACCGCCCCGAGATGGCGCTCATCGGCGTGCACCTGATGCGCAAGTGGGGATTCCTCTCCGTCCCGACCGAGCCGCCCGCCCGACGGCCGTCGAAGCACGTCGAATGGCGAACGCCGCTCGAGAGCGTGGAGCACGTGGATCGACTGGACGTGGCCGTCGACCTCAAAGGGAAGTTCCCTAAATTGTTCGCTTCCGGCCTCGGCGAGTGCTCGTTCCAGGCCGAGCTGCGCGTCGACTCGAAGGTGAAGCCGACCCACCTGCCTCCGCGCCACTTGGCCCTCGCCGTCCAGCCGCTGGTTGAAGCGGAACTCGAGCGCCTCGTGGAGGGCGGGATCCTCGAGAAGGTCGAGCGATCGCCCTGGGCGACGCCGATCGTGGTCGTCCGCAAGGCGACCGGAGCCGTGCGAGTGTGCGCGGACTACAGTACGGGCGTGAATCAGGCCCTGGAGGACGACGTCTACCCGCTGCCGCACATCGACGACCTGCTGGCGAAGCTGAACGGCTGCGCGGTGTTCTCCATCCTCGACTTGAAGGATGCGTATTTTCAGATCCCGCTCACGGCCGAGAGCCGGCCGGTGACCACGATCTCGACCCACAAAGGTTTGTTCGCCTACAAGCGACTCTCCTTCGGACTCAAGTCGGCGCCGGCCATCTTCCAACGAGCGATGGACGACGCCACGCGAGGACTCGCGGGCGTGACCGCCTACCTGGACGACATCCTCGTGTACGGCGCGAACCCGCAGGAGCACGACCGCCGCCTCCTCGCCGCCCTCAGCCAGCTCGAGAAGCACGGCTTCCGGCTCTCGGCGGAGAAATGCAAGTTCTCCTCCCCCCCGTCTCCTACTTAGGCCACGTGGTGGACGCGTCGGGTTTCCGCCCCGACCCGAAGAAGCTGGAGGCGCTGCGCGCGATGCGGGAGCCGCGGAACGTGGCGGAGGTTCGTTCCTTTTTAGGTCTCCTCAACTACTACGCGAAGTTCATCGCGGAGATGCACGAACTCAAGCGGCCGCTCGAACTCCTGACGGCCAAAGGAGCGTCCTTCGAGTGGACGGCCGCCCAGCAATCCGCCTTTCAGCGCACGAAGGAGATCCTCGCCTCGGATCTCGCGCTCGCCCACTTCGATCCGAACAAGCCGATCGTTGTGGCGGCGGACGCCTCGCCCACCGGAATGGGCGGGACGCTCATGCACCGCCAGCCGGACGGGAGCATCCGAGTCGTCATGCACATGGCCAAGGCGTTCTCCCCCGTGCAGCAGCGCTACTCGCAAATCGAGCGAGAGGCCCTCGCGCTGGTCCTCGCCGTCGAGCGATTTCGCAAGTACCTGATCGGACGTAAGTTCATCTTGCAGACGGACCATCGGCCGCTGCTCGCGCTCCTCCGGACGGAGCAAACGAAGGGATTGGATCCCCGGACCGCCAGCCGCCTCGGGCGCTGGGCGCTCCGCCTCCTCGGTTTCGATTTCAGCATCGAACACGTGCGAACCGAGGACTTCGGGCACGTGGACGCCCTCTCGCGCCTGATCGACGAGAAGCGAGCGGCCGCCGACCAAGACATGGACGAGATCATCGGGCTGATCGAGAGCGAAGACGCCGTGGACGTGGAGGATCCGCTGGACCAAAAGGAAGTTTGGCTCCAAGAGGGCGACCTCCCGACTCGCATTCACTCGTCCACTTGCAGGGACCCCACGCTCATGGCCGTCGCCGACCGCCTCCGCAAGGGCTGGAAGCGAGCGGACGGGCACGACGCCCTCCTCGCGCCCTTCGCCGCCTGCCGCCGGGACCTCCGGCTGGCCAAAGGAGTGGTCCTCTTCCGCGGACGGCCGGTGGTCCCCGAAGACCTCCGCCCGCTCGCGCTCCGCATGCTCCACGACGGACATCCGGGCGCGACGAAGATGAAGCTACTCGCCCGCCGCCACTTCTTCTGGCCGGGCATCGGCCGCGCGATCGAGTCGAAGGCAAACGAGTGCCCCGACTGCGCGCTGAACGCCGCCACGCCACGCAAGATCCCGCTCGCCCCGTGGCCCGAGCCCAAGCACGTGTGGGAACGCGTGCACATCGACTTCGGCGGACCCATCGGACGAGAATGGATTCTCGTGGTCATCGACGCCAAGTCCAACTTCATCATCGCGAAGCGACTCCGAAGCACGACGGCCGACCGCACAATCGCCGTCCTCAAGGACATCTTCAATCAATTCGGCTGTCCAAAGACCCTCGTCTCCGACAACGGCCCTCAGCTCTCTTCCTCCCTGTTCGCCTCCTTCTGTTCCTCCTACTCCATCACGCATTTGTTTTCTCCCCCTATCATCCGCAGTCCAATGGGGTCGCTGAGAAGGCCGTGGGGATCGTGAAATCCCTCGTCCTGAAGGAGGGGAAGGGCCTGCAGGCGTTGAGTCGAGTCCTCGGCGTGCACAACCGCCTTCCGTCCGCCGCCCTCTCGAACTCCGCTTCGCCTGCCGAGATCTTCTTCGGACGCCCGATCCGAAGCCCGCTGGACGTCTTCCAGCCGTCGGATGTCTCCATCCCCGACGAGAAGCCGCCGGACGACTCCATCCCCGACGCAAACCCGCCGAGCGAGAGCCCCGCCGCCGCGAAGTTCCGCCGCCGCCACTCCGCTCGCCGCCGCCGTCTCCAAGTCGGAGACCGAGTGCTCTTCCAAGACCAGCCGCACGTCCGCACTCAAGGCCGCATCTCGAAGCTCATCGGCCGTGCCCTCGTCCTGATCGACGTTCCCGATCGAGGACCCGCCCGTCGCCATCGGAACCAAATCGTTCGAGTGTTCCGCGACGCCCGCGACCCGACCGACTCGCACCTGGGCCCCGACCATCCGGAAGGCACAGAGGATTGAAGATCGATCCGCCTGAAGCACCCCTGAGGACTCCTCTCTTCTGTTCCCCCATTCCCCCAATAGTCCTCTCCGTCGCCTTCAGCGATCAGTTGATTCCTTCGTCTATTCCCCTTCGTAATCCTCCTCCCGCCTCTCCGTAATCCAAGTGATGTTCCTCCGTGGCATTCAACTCTTTTGTGTTGGGGTAGGGATGATCCGACCTCGCTGCAAGCCGCCCGTTCCTCTCCCGAGTGGATTGTTCCCCTTCCGCCCGCCTGTCTCGGGCATTCCGCCCGCTTGCTCTCCCTGCGGTCTTTCCGCCGCCTTTAGTCATCGTTCTCCCCTCCCGCCGATCCAACTGTTGTTGATCGCCTCTCCGGGAATAAACTCAATCGTCCTTCGTTCGCTTCACTCGGCTCCACTGATCGACCACGAGGTCCGATCATCTTCGACATCACGTTCCTCGCAATCGGCGTGTGGACGACCACCGCCTCCTCGCTCGTTCTGTTGATTTTTGGCGCCGATTATTCGGCTTACGTCTTCACGTTCGCCATTTCCATCTACAACTTCTACCCGCTCTTCAATCAACTCCTCTTCCTCTTCTACATCGAACCCTACAGAGTGGCAAGTCGGCAGATCCTCCTCCGCTTCTTGCGAAGCGAATCGTCGACGCTGGCAGCAATCAGCGGCGTCACGTTGCACTCGAATAAGTGACCAATCGGTTGGCAAGAGTAGAGAATAAAATTAATGAAATCGAGAAGCTACGGCACAGAAGAGTGAATGTGAAAAGCAAGCCAAAAGGTTCGCACGTGCCTGTTTACGCGGAAAGGAAGCGCCCCGCACACCCCGACGCTCAAAAAGGGGCACGCGCTTACCGCTTTCGTGAGCGATAAAGCGGCGAAAAGGCGGTCTTTTTCGCCACTTGCCCCCGCTTTCCACGTCCGCTGGCTCGCGTGTGCTTTCCAGCGGTTCAACTGCTCGCTTGTCCGTCCGAATGGAGAGAACACGTGAACAAGCGACCAAGAAGACGCGCCCAAGTGGGCAGATGAACGCGCGTTTAGGTGCGAAGCGAACAAGTGAACGACCAAGTGGACAGCGAAAGAGAAGCGGGGGGTTACTTGTTCTCCGGGAGTTCAAATGAACGGGTGGAATGAACTCGGGGATGTTTTCGTGAATAAGTGGCAGTCATTGTTTACGAGAAAGGGCGGAGTGGTCGGCTGTCAACAAAATTCCCCGACAGCGAGGAGTGAACTCCGTCCGCGCCTGCCGTTAAGCCCCGCGAACAGGGAAGAGAAGGAATGGATGCAGTGTTTGTTTCAGTGAGCGTCCCACGTTCAAATGCAACATTTTTATTCGATCAACACCCTCGTCAGTGGCAAACTTGGCCGACGGCGGACACCAGGCGCGCGCAGTCCACGCGGCGGTTCACGAGTTCGGTGAGGACGGCGATGAAGTCGTGGGTGAACGTTCCCTGCAATCAATCGAGCAATGAACAGCCATCGACTGCTCGGATCACTTTGGAAATTTGCGGGCACGCGGCGGCCATTTGCTTGAGGACGTCCCGATGGCAGCCGAAGTCGTCGATCGAGGCGGGCTGCGCGCTCAAGACGGCCGTTTGTTCGGCCGGCTCGTCGATCAGCAGGCGGACGAGAGTGGCGGCTTTGGATCGAACGGCCGACCGCTCCTGAACACTCCACGATTACCGCCTTTTCAAAGAAGTACTCACCTTCTCGAATTCTTCCAACTTCCGCTGCAACTCGCGGGTTTTCTCGGAATTCGCGGAATTCTTCGCCTTCTCCAGCTCGTCCAGCACTCGGTAGTAGGCCCCGATCTTCCCCTTCACTTGGCCGTTCCCGGCGACGATCGGCGAGTCGACCACCGAGCGGAGTTGCCGGTTGGCGGCCGGCTGTTGCTCGCCTTCGAATTCGACCGCCTTCTCTTCGGCCACCTGCCGGCTGCCGTACTCCTTGGCGTGGCTGTGCTTGTCCGCGGGGAAGTCCGAAATCATGTGATCGCGGATGAACTCGTACTGCACTTCCAAAGTCTCTGTCGCTGCCTCGCCCTGAAGCACTCGGGTCGATCATTCCTCGAAGAGACTCTAAGAACGAACCGATTGCGTGTTGTTGAAGAAGACTTGTCCGAAAACGTCGTTAAAGCAGATTTTTTTCGTCCCGTGTTCGCTGTCCACATAAGGGCACTCGTTGAAGGCAGCGGGCTCGTCGGGACTCGCAGCGGTGATCGCGTAGACTAAACGGAAAAAGTAATTCGAATACTGTCAAAAAACTCACTTGTTCCATTCGGAGACAACGCATTCTCGAACATCGAACCGCTGAAGCACGTGTCGATGACGTAGAAAAGTTCTTTGAACTTCTTCTCGTCTTGCATTCGCTCCAATGCTTCGTGGAGGTCCTTTGCGTACAGCTCGCCGTGGGCAAGCACCGCAAGGCCCTGGTCACCGTGCCCTCCATGGTACACGAACAGGCGGTCGTTCGGTCCTCTGCAAACAGGAAAGAAATGATCCACTCCTCCTCATCACTCACGTTTCCAACACGCGGCCAGTCGAGTTCGATCCTTCGGCAAGCTCCAGTTCCTCCTTGTGTCCAGTGAGGACCGCCAGGTAGTTCTTTGAGTTGATGTCCTTGCCGCTGTAGTCCACCTTGACGCCCTCGAACCACTCGTGCGATCGGTCGGGATTGTCGTAGACCTTGCCCGGCCAGGGATTGGCCTCTTCGGAGAAGACGACATCTTCGTTCAGGATCACAACGATGTTCTCCGCCTTTACTCCTCGCTCGATCAGCTGGTGGTAGAGGCGGGATTGCTGGGCCTGCAAACGAGCAAACTAACCGATTCACAATGTTCACCTACCATGTCCGCAAGGTTCTCATTGCATTGCGAATCACAGGCCGCCGGGGCGACGATCAGCGCGTGGATTTCACCTTCGCCCTCCGCGCGGTCGAACCACGCGGACGGGAAGCCGGAGACCACGGCCGAAACAACGAGGACGAGAAGGAGGGAGGAACTCATGGCTTCCGTTCGATGAGTGATTCGCACAAGCCACCGCTTCTTTTTATTCGCGTTTGAAACAAAGGAATCCAAAAGACGTCGGCCGGAGGAGTGGGGGCGAACGGCGGCCGTTAAATCGGAAGCATTTGGAATTCGAAAGCGGCATTTGCCTCCTCAATAGCGGCCGATTGAAATAAAGGTGACACAACGAGCAAAATCCGACCTTTGTCCATTTTCTTCGCCAAATGCCTCGAGAACAATCGGATGCGACCCGTGAACGGCCCACGCTCTGGTCGAATTCGAGCAAAGAACTCGTGATCAAATGCCTTCTGAACGGCATTCATGAAACGAATCTCATGCATTGATCGAAGCTACACGCTGCTTCAATGACTGGCAGGTGTTTTAACCATCGCTCGAGACCGTTCAAAACGTGTTTAATTGAGGGAATGGCGACAGAAGTTCGTTTATTCGAGTTCAAAGCGCATTCAATTGGTCGAGTTGCCATTCTCCAGGCCCTGCTTCTAGGGAGCAGCTGAAACAAACCGCGTAGCGATAGTCTACGCCATCTTTTCTTACCGCAAGTGACGTCACAGCTTGCAGCGTAGACCGACCCAAACGCTCGTGCGGACTCGCAAAAGAACCACGACATTTCGGGAAGGTCGGTGAAGATGAATGTGACGCACGCCGCGTAATCTTTCATGTATCTGCAAGACGGAAAGAATGTGTACAGAGAAACGAATGGAAGGCCCTCACTGGCAATTCTTCGAAGGATTCGTGCGGGATGATGTGAGGAAACGCGTGACGCAGTAATTGAATTGGTCCTGATTCTCGGCAAAGATAGCCATCGTTTGGTCCGCGTTATGCAGGAAGGCTAGAGAGAACAGGAAGTGATCTCCCTGCGGCTTTGCTTACAGTCGAGTCCCGCACCGCACTGGAAGTCCATTCGTTTGTAGAGCCCGACAGCTTCTTGTGCTTGAACGAGCGAGTAGCGTTGGGCGAAGTAGTCGAAGGAAGAGCACGAGAGAGTCGACGGCTCAAGGCAGTAGCGGAATTCGTTGTACGCACTGCAATCCGTCCGGATGACGCAAATTTCTGTTCCTC
>JAMPIO010000438.1:0-57266 GCA_024699865.1 Aphelenchoides fujianensis | reverse complement strand
GGAATTCGAGTGGACTACCTGGTGGCCGTCGACCCGAAGACGATGCGAGAGGTTGGCGACGAGCATTCCGGCCCCGCGCTGCTGATGGCCGCCGTTTGGGTGGGCGAGACGCGGTTGATCGACAACCTCGAGATCACCATCCCGCCTCTCGCGTCTAAGTAGTGCTTGTTAGTTCTGGGAGCAAATTTATTCTGCTCTTTCTGACCTTATTGAACGCATAAATAAACTGGAGGGGTATATTGGCAAGAGTCGATCATCACCGAGAAAGAATTCACAAGCATGCGCTCTTTTCGAACGACTCAACCGGCTAGTAAACAACCGCGTTTATTCATCCGACACACGAATCGCAGAACATTCGAATGAGGACGGAAGGTGAATAATTTACACGACTCTGCCCCCCACATCGCTCAGTTGTGAGTCAGGTAGCGCGGCGTGGCGGAGAACTTGGCGTAGCCCTTGATGACCTTCTGGATGGCGTCGAGGAAATCCTTTTCGGTGGCCATCTTCCGGCGGGCGCGGATGGCGAACATGCCCGCCTCGGTGCACACGGAGCGAATTTCGGCGCCCGTGCAGTTGGGGCACAAGCGCGCCAGCAGGTCGTAGCGGATGTCGCGCTCGACGCTCATCGATTTGGTGTGAATCTTGAAGATGTGCGCGCGGCCCTCCAGGTCGGGCAACGCGAACTCCACCTTGCGGTCGAGGCGGCCCGGTCGCACCAGCGCCGGGTCGAGCGTGTCCGGCCGATTGGTCGCCATCAGGACCTGCAAACGAGCAGAAATGAGCGAAGAATTGCCTTCAAACAGCTCGCCTTGATGTTGCCGCGCGGATCGAAGCCGTCCAGCTGGTTGATGAGCTCGAGCATCGTGCGTTGCACCTCGTTGTCGCCGCCGGCGCCGTCGTCGAAGCGCGCGCCGCCGATGGCGTCGATTTCGTCGAAGAAGATGAGGCACGCCTTCTTGGTGCGCGCCATTTCGAACAGCTCGCGCACCATGCGCGCGCCCTCGCCCACGTACTTCTGGACGAGCTCGCTGCCGATGACGCGAATGAAGCACGCGTCCGTGCGGTTGGCGACGGCGCGCGCACACAGCGTTTTACCCGTCCTAAACACGAGCGGAAATCAACGAAAAGACGGCGAGTGAACGAACCCGGGCGGTCCGTAGAGCAAGACGCCCTTCGGCGGCTCGATGCCGAGGTTCACGTAGCGTTCGGGCTGAAAACAATCGGAAAGAGTGAAAGAATTGATTGGAGTAGACTCACGTGCAGCAGCGGCGTCTCGACGACCTCGCGCAGCTTCTCGATTTGCTCCTTGCAGCCGCCGACGTCCGCGTACGTGACGTCTGGCTTCTCCTCCACTTGCATCATCGTCACCGTGGGGTCGATCTTGATGGGCAGCGGCAGGTGGATCTGAACGAACCAATGGGATGAGAGCGAAGAGAAGGAGGGAGGCTCACTTGGTACTTGTTGCGGTCCACACCCACTCGCATTCCCTCTTCGATGTCCGTCGGGGCGACGGTGTCCGCGAGGTCCACGACGAACTTGGCGAACTGCTTCACGTTGATCAGGTAGCGCGGGTCGTGCTGATCCGACGTGATGATCTTCGTGCAACGCGCGACCTGAACGGGAACTCGCCGTTGAATTCGAAAGGGGAGGACTCACTTGAAGCGGCTTCTCCTGCTGCATTGCCTGCTTGTCGGCGGCGATGTCCCAGAGGGCAGGCGGCGCCAATCCGGTGTCGCTCTCCTTGACGCCGCATAGCTCATTGACGCGCTTCAGGCACGACTCGATGTCCGTCTCCAGCTGCTTGATTTGCTCCGAGTAGGGGCCCTGACCGTACTTCTTCAGCACTTGAATGTCGGCCTCGTCCAGCGCTAAAAGCAAGCAATCGAATGAATGGAAGTGAACGAGAGCAACGAACCCTCGAACGGCTTGTCCTCCTTCTCGCCGTCGATCTTTGTCTTCCGCTGGTCGTCGCCGAGGTAGTCCTTCATCGTGCGCGGGACGAGTGGATGCGGGAGCTGAACGGAAGGAAGGTGTGTGGAAAGTGGAGGGAAATCGCGGGTGGATTCGGGCGGACGGGATTCGCGAATTGAACGGGAAGGAAACGGGTGGTTGAACTCGTGACGATCGCCGTCTACTGACTATCGTTCTGAACTCAATCGAAAGAATTTATTTTCACCGGCGAAATCACCAATTTTCACCGTTTTTTTGGGTTCGAATCGCCCCAAATTGGAGGTTTGAAGCTTCAATTTCAGTCTACAGAGCCCTGGGCGCGATTCGAACGAAAAACGAACTAAAATCATGAAACTTTCATCGAGTTTCATGAGCGGAACGCGATGCAAACGCCGAACCGAAATTTTGATGACAAACCCGAGCCGCTGACCGCCGGCTGGCCGCCCGTTGCGGTCTCGGCGCGATCGATTGTGGCGTCTGGCGTTCCGTTCGGCAGACGCCGTCCACTGGATTCTTTCGGCTGTCACCGCAATTGATGTGTGATGAAAGTGGAAGGGATTGAGGTGTTGGACGGTCGCAATACGAAGCAGACAAAATGGTCGAAAACTGAAAGCCGCATAAAGAATGTACTTGCTCGAATTCAAGCCAGCTTTCTCTTTTCTTTGTGGAAGTAATTTTGCGTCAAATTGAAGGTTTGTTCCGTTTTTCCAGTTGTTTCTTCCGCCCATCATTAGATCCTCCGTCTAAGTGCAAGCATTGACGGCTCTCGAGCAGCAGAATTCGATTTCTTGGCGAATTTCGGTCTGGAACGTCCCCATTTGCCGTTTGCCGATTTCCGTCAAGCGGTCGTCAAAACCATCCGTTCTTCGTTCTCACGAGCCGCGAAGATCTTTCGGTCGACTCGGACGTTCCGCTTATGATTGATGAACGCCGTTTGCGGTCGATCGATCATAAGCGGAGGACCGATGGCGAAGACGGAAGTTTTTGTGCGTGTGTTTGGTCCGTCTGATGTTTCGAAGCTGTGGGTGACTGAGAGCGACGAAGGTAAACCGAAGTGAACAATCAGAAGACAGCAAACGCATGCAGCAAGCAACAGAAGGAATCTCACAAGCAGAATCTAATCCTGCTTTTCAAACGATGGACACGAGCAGAGCGCTTTCGTCTTCTCCGATCTTTCGGTCCTCCCCAAGGGGCGATCGCCGATGTTTTGTCGTTGTTATTGTTGTTCCCACCGTTCGGCAGTGCCCATCCTCCCCAATTCATCAAGATCATCGCCGTCGAGTGTGGTGTTTGGTGCCACGAACAGCTCCTGTTTTGCGCACGAACCCCGTGTTCTTCCTGCTTGCTTTGATGATCAACCGAACGGGGCGAGGACGAACAGGAAACCAGAGATGGGCCGGAGGAATGAGACGAGCTAACGAGCCTGCGAATCTCAATCCCTCGTTCGATCTTCCGTTTTAGCACGTCCCTTTCCGAATTCGACCACTTCCATCAAACTTCGCCTACTTGCTCGTCGTGTGTGGCCACCGTTCTCGTCGTCAATTACGCCCGTCTCGCCTGACACAGCCGATTTTTTGCACTCCGAACGACCGCCGGCCGTCTCGACGCCCACGGTGGAATCATGCGCCTTCGCGTTCGTCTGCTCGCAGTCGCGGGAGGCAATTCGGACGGCGCCCAATTATTTCCGAGTTTTTCTGCCGGTCGCCCGTATTCTCCAATCGTTCTTCCTTTTGAGTGTTCGTGCAGATGTTCGTTTTCTTCCTGTTTGTTCCTCGTCCTCTTCCTAATTGCTTTGTGCTCGTTTTACTTTGAGCGATTAGTTGGCTGTGTAATCGAGCTCCGTACTCCACAATCTACCCCACCGAGCAGTCAAACGATCCACTGCTCTATCGATCGTCGGAATTCAAAGGCAAAAACTCAAGTGCTTCCCGTCAACCGGCAGACGAGTGAAAGGAGTCAATCGATTGCCCAATTCGTCTTCGTTCAATCGAAAGCAATTGAAGTCAATTAAAATTCGATCGCGAGAGACTCGAAAGTCACGTTCCACTCGACGGGATTCTTCGAGAAGCCGGTGAGCACTTGAGCTTTCAAGAACGCGACAGAACGAGGAGGAACTTTCGATCGAGAGCAAGAGTCGATCGAAGGAAGCTCGGAGAAATTGCGCCACTTTCGCCTCCAACTGCTCACGTGCTCCCGATCGTTCAAGTGTTTACCATACCGCAGGCAGACGATCAAAGGTTGAGGTCTTCCGCCTCTTTCGGATTGCATTAACAAGAGTTGTAAACGATACAAAGCGATTCAAAGCTTCAGTTTCCTCTCTGTTCCTTCTCGCTTCCGACCCAGCGCCAAAAGACGAGCGGTAAACAACGGTTGTTCGTTTATTCAACTTCTTTTTGACTCACTTTTCTGTTTTCTTCAAACAAAACGGTGGTGTTCGATCGAACGGGGGTGGGATTTACACACGAGGATCTACAGAGACGGTGGGGCTGGAGAATTAAGTTAAGGACGACGGAGATGGTTGAGGAGAGATGAGGCCAATGTTCTGGTTTGTTCTTCTTTGCAAGGGGATCACTCGTCCAAATGCACGGGCTGTTGAGTTCGCTTGTTGATGTCGCGGATGAGATCGTAGTCGAAGTCGGCGGCCATCTGCTGCCAGAACGTGAGCCGGTCGAGCATCAGGTTGTCGCGCAGGACGGCCTCCGGGCGCATGTCGAAGAAGCCGAGTGGGTGCTCGTCGTTCACCGGCGGCCAGATGCCGAACGGCGTCGACGGGTTGCTGCAACGAAATGAGTTGAGCGACGGAGTGGGTGAAGAGTAATGGGAATTCTCTATTGTTTCCCCAGAATGCCCTAGACCGCCCGCTAGACCTCAAGAACGTACCCAGTGTGAACGAAGTTGGCAAACGACATGACCATCATCGTCTGCAGCTTCCGGTCGGCCTGATCGAACTCGAACGGTCCCACCACGGACAAGCCGAACAAGTAGGGGAACTCGTAGGTGGAGTAGGTGCCCAGCACGGGCAGTTTGATTTTCGGGTTCATGTAGTTGGCTGCAAGCGATGGATTGAGCGACGAAGTTCGGTGAAGAGGACGTACACAAGTACAAGTGAACGGGCCATCCCTCCTCCGCCTTCTGTCGCACCTCCATGAGCGACGGGACGGCGAACTGCGTGTCGGAGAGCAGCTGCGTGTAGCGAGTCAAATAGAAGAAGGGATCGGCGCTCATCGCCGCCGACGCGTTCCGATCGGCGTAGAAGTGGACGATGCGGGCGCGCGCCTCGTCCGTCCGCTCGCCGAACACCTCCGGTCGGGCGATTTGGTCGTGGACGAAGCGGACGAGATCTTCGCGGCCGAACGATTGGAAGCGCTCGGGCGGGATCACGAAACGCGACTGGCGCGGTGCACCGGGGAACGGAAGGGCTGAAAGCAGAGAGATAAATGAGAGGATTTAGAAGGAGATTCGTTAAAGCCCATCAATCCCGCACAATTAAAGAAAGAGAACTCACTCTGAGTCATCGCCTCCTGACTGGTGAATCCTGCAGCACAAGGACCGAATGAATAAAAGACCGCTGAATCGAATGCCCACCTTGGATGGTCGGCTTCTTGGGCGCCTCGGCGAGCATCATGGCGAAGTCCTTGTCGAAGAACTCGCCGTCGGGTCGCATTTGGAAGCGGGCGAAGTTGACGGCGTCGCGACGCCAGCCGGTGGCGGCTGCAGCTTCGACGAGCTGATCGGCCGTCTTCGCCTTCATGCACTCCTTGACGAGAGCGGGCGTTTTCTGCGGAAAGCAGCCGGCCGCTCGTGCCAACTTCGCCGACTCGGCGACCGTCCGATCGGAGAAGGCCCAACCGGAGAGCATCGAGCCGCTCATTTCGATCGATTGGGCGAACAGGTCGCGAGTTTGCGGCGACACCGAAAGCGCGCCGACGGCGGCGGCGCCCGAGTTTTGTCCCCACAGGGTGATCCTGAACGATTCGAATCGATTAATGAGGAGAGAGTAGACGGAACGCACTTCTTCGGGTTGCCGCCGAACGCCCGAATGTTCTCGTGGATCCACAGCAACGCTTGGCGTTGATCCCACAGTCCCAAGTTGCCCGGAGCGGTCGCGTCGCCGGTGGAGAAGAAGCCGAACATTCCCAAACGGAACTGAATGGTGACCATCACGACGCCCTGGCCGGCGAATTCATGGGCAAGTTCTGAAGCAAGGGGAGTCATTGCACGGCCTTTTCACTTCAAACGAACCTTTGAATCCGTACATCTCGCTGGAGCCGCCGGCGAAACCGCCGCCGTGAATCCAGACGAGGACCGGGAAGCCGTCGGGGAAGCTGCAAGCGAACAATTGAGTGGTGGAATCAACGGAACGGAGCTTACGGGCTCTTCTCCGACGGGGCCATGATGTTGAGCGTGAGGCAGTCCTCGCTGAGGACGGGCGGTCGCACGTGCTCCACCGTGATGTTCGCATTGCCGACGGTGGGCGGCGGAGTGGGCGGCGGCGCGGGATGTTGGAACGATTGGCAGCCGGCGCCGAAGCGGGTCGCGTCCACCACACCGTTCGGGTTCTCGTCCACGGGTTCGGGCTTTTCGAAACGACGCGCTTCAACCGGCGGTTTGGCGTACGGCAGGCCGAGGAAGACGTTCGCCGAGCGGCCGCTGCCGTCCGGGTACTTGAACGCGAAGCCCTCCACACGGCCTTGCTTCAGTTGGGCTCGCGGTTCGAGTTGGATGCTGCCCGCCTCCACGCGGGCCACCAGCAACACGAGCGCGCAACAAGCCGCCAGCCGAAGGCACGTCCCGAACATTGCCTGCAACGAGTGGGTGGTTGAATGACCGTTGGGTTGTGCTCGACACAGTGATTAGAAATCGCGGATTTCAACACAACGCTGCAAAAGAAGATCGAACGACTTTTGATGCCGCCGATCGGTCGGAATTTGCGAAACCGAACGGCGCCGCGGCGGAGTGCAAAAATCAACGACGTCACGCGTTCGCTAGAAGCGGAAAGAAGACGCCCACCCGCCCACCAGTCGGTCGATCGACCGTTCGCTCGCTCGCTCGAGCGAGCGAGTGGGCGACGCAACCCCAAAGTGCAACCCGCAGACGTCTTCTGCTCGAACAAACCGGACGGCAATCAATTTCGAATTTCTTCCGCCGTTCTTCTTCGAATTCGAAGCGGAGTTTGAAGCGGGCGGAAAAAACGTCTCGTTTCGATGGGCACGTTCGATCGCTCGTGTCATGCGCCCGCCCACCCCGCCCGTCTACTCCTTTTTACTGCTGATTGTGAGTGTAAAGTCGAGAGTACACAGTGGAAGGAAGCCGTGGGTGAAAGGCACGTGCACGTGGCTCTTTTTATGGCGAACGGAAAGACAGAGGCTTTGTCTTCTAATTTACGACTCCTTCGGTCGTTTTACGATCCCCGCTACTGTTAAGAAAGGAAAGAGTCAATAAAAACGGTAAGTGCGACTTCAAGAGGTGAACTCGAGTTCAAGAGTTCAGAAAAGCGAGCCGACGGATAGATGGCAAGAAAGGCAGCGCAAGCGTGTTTGTCAGCACGCACAGCGGTAGCAACGTAGTTCAGAAGCAATTGCCAAAGAGCGGGTAAGATGTGGGATCGCTCGAACCCCAAAGATCAGCGAAGACGATTGACAGCACAGTCAACAATCAGAAGTTAGGTGGACACAAAACATCAAGATCACAAGTCAGCAAGTCTCTTCCACGTCCCCTCAAACGGCCGCCACTTCCGCGAGCCGGTCGGCTGCCGTTCGTGGCGGACGGAACGGCCGTCTTTTATACAAAACTCCTGATCGGCGCGAAGCGACCGCCCACTTCGCCGTCCGCCCTCCCGACTGTGCTCCCGATCGGAAAGCGAAAGAGGCGGGGCGGAGGTCGCCGCCCACCTTCGGCGCGCGACTCAATCGGAGCGGAAAGAACGGCGCGCTCTCGAAGGTTCCGTTCGAGTGGGCGCGCGACGTGAATTAGCCACCTGTTTTGGCGCTTGTCGGAGTCTTGCGAACGGGAAGAACGCACGGCGATCAATGGAAGTGCACGACACCCGCCCGGCGATCACGAACGCACGAATGAATGCGTTCGGATGACTGCAAGGAACACGTCTGGTTCGTGCACTCAACACCTGCTTTCGGCAGTTGTTTCCTTCAGATTAAAGAAGTTCTTGTTACTTCTTCGGACGAGTGGAGTTGACGTCAAACCGAATGACAGTCACGTGCCCTTTGCTTCCATTAATTGGTTTAGAGCGACAAAGTCAAGAGCATTACCGTACTTCATTGAAGTGAAGGTTGAGGACTGCCCGATTGGCTCCAATCCAATCAGTTCGAGTGGAATGGAACGAATTTCATCAATTCACTCAAAGGATCAATTGAAGTGCACCCCCAAGAGGAATGCCGGGAACACGAGAATCCTCGGAGATTTCCACAGCCGACACAAGCGACCAGCCGGGCGAGACTCCGAAATCTTTCAAAAGTCCACAGGACCTCCCCAAATGGCCTCGAATCTTCCAGACGACTCACGACCGACGAGCAAGAAAGAAAGAAAGATCACGAGACATCCGTAGAAAGCAAAAGAAAGAACTGAAGTGTTCACGGCGTAGTCACACGTCTCGTCGTTCGCGTGCGAACGGGGCGATCGCCTCGAAACTCGCAAATTGCGTTCGCTTTCGGTCGGTCGGCCGCTCGCTCGGCGGCACGTGCTCGTCGTCGCAATTAACTTCGAGACGAGCGAACGACCGAGAACGCCTGTCTTCCATCGCTCTCGGCGGTCGTTCCGCTCGCGAATCGAACGAAAGAACGCCCGACTGAACGGCGCGCGACTCGAACGAAAGAAGACCTCCGATTTCTCAATCGCTCTTGTTGATTTCGACGCGAATTTGCAGCCCAAAATAGACGGCCGATGATTGAAGTGATTTCTGGTGCAATAAGGATCAGGGGGGTCTGTGGTTTGTGGTTCTCTGCTGATTGCAAAACTTGGACGATTGGACGGAGGTCACCGATGGAAGAAGATGCGATTTGGTGAGGGATTTGAATGTCCCTGATTGAGTGATACTGGGCGAAACAGTAGCCTATTTGCTGTGCAGCATTGAAAGGTTCTTTGGTTTTGCAGTGTTGTTCTTCGCGCCCACAAATCGTGCCATCTTCGGCAGTTCGGAGCGCACGGCGATCGCTGTTACTTCTTTAGTTTAAGACACTCCCAAGCAAGGTGTGTGATGTTCTGTTTTGTGCTCAAGACAGCGAGCGGCAACAACTGTGACCATCCGTGCACTCCGCCGATCGAATCGAGCAGACGGGCGGATTCATTTGTCTTCCGCCGCGAGTTTCATTCCGTACGGTCCGTGAGAGCGGGCGAGCGGAAGGCGCCCGGCGAAGAGGCAATCAGACGGCAAGAGGAGGTGCGGAAAAGTCGGAAGGATGTCGTCCGCCGTCTTGTTTCACGTTCGGCTTCCGCCCCGCGCGATGATGAAAATTGCGTCCGCCGGATCGCCCGCCGTCGCCTCCGGTCGGCCCGCCGGCGTCGTCGTTCGGATGTTCACGGGCGGGCGGCGAGCAATTGGAATCCGTGAAGACGCCCGACCGGAGGGAAGCAAAAAGCCAATTGGATTTGGCGGCGGCGCGCACAAGTGGGCGGAATGAATGAATGAGGAAGCAGGAGGGATGTGCGGAATGATGATGTAACCAATTTGGGCTGCGGCGTGTACATTGAGCGGGCGGCGTGGATGTGTGATTGACTTCGCCTTCCGCTCGTCTCCTCCTCCGTCCGGTTGCCTGTGCACCGCCTCCCTTTCTACGCCCGACATCCAATCGAAGGAATCCGGAGGGGGCGTAATCGAAGCCAACTTCCTTCCGCGTCTTTCCGTTGATCTCCGCCCCCGCTCGTCCGTCTTTGTTCCTTCCGCGGATGGATCGAAGCACTCGGTTGCCTTCAATTAGACGAAAGACGCATCTCCACTCAATTGCCTCTCTTCCCCTTCGACGGGACGTTCTCGCATTGTTTGCGAAGTGAAACGAACAGGAGACGGCCGATCCTCGAGCTTCCATTCGAGCGAAGCCGCTTTCTTTCGAGCTGGAGGAGGTTCGAACGTTTATTGTTATTTGTGGTCGAAGATGATGGTGCTCTCGCGTTCGGGTTTTCTACGCTTGCTGCGAAGTGTTTGGTCGCCTTACAGACCACAGTGTTCCGGCTATCGCAAGCTGTCTTTCAATTCTAGCACGTCAGACAGGTTGCTTGGGCTTCCCATCAAACGAACCTTTCCGGACTGTTCCGTCGTTTCACCGAAGCCAGCGCGTTTCACTCACCCACTCACTTCTTTTCATCCACCGCTGCTCGCCCTGATCCCCGCAAATCCGCCCGTTTAACCCCAACAATTCGACCCGCCCGATCGTCTGCAAAAAGCAAACGAACATTCCGCAGCGGGCGAAAAAGGCGGCGGCGGCGATTGTTCTTGATCGTCTTCCTCACAAGACGACGGGCGAGCGAGCGAGCGAGTGGACAGTGCGGGGGCGTGCGCGTATGAATCCTCCGCATTGTGCAGACGACAAGAAGGGAGCGGGCAATCGATCGATCGATCGACCGGCAGGCGGGCGGGCGCGGGGATCATGAACGAACGACGGAATGAACGAGCCGGCAGGCGAGCGGACGAACGAAAAGAATGCCCACGCGCGCGCCCTCATTTGTTGTACGACGGCGACGAGTCGTTTGTGTTGCTCCACACGGATTGCGACAATGAGGCGACGACGAACGAACGAAGGAGGAAGAACGATGCGCCCGCGAGTGGACGCCGGACGGACCGCCGCCGTTTCGCGCGTTCCACCGCCTCTGTCCGTTCGCGTGGGCGCCGGAGGCACGCGAACGATTGTTTGTGTTGGTCCGTCGATCGTGTTGCACCAACTGCGCGTGTTGTTTACCGCGGAACATTCGGTTCTTCCGTGTGACTTCTGGGCTTCCGGTTGGCGTCTGGGGTGGTCGGAATTGTTGAGAGCTTGAAGTGGGCGAGTGGAATTGGACGTGAAACGCTACTCGCTCATGCGTTCCACTCTTCTGGTCAATGTTGCTTACAGCCCTTGTCATCCTTCTACTAATTAGAGAGACCGGGCCGCTTGAATTGCGAGGGGCGAAGACCCGACCCCTACGATTATTTCGAGGCGGGCGCGGGCCGTGGGGTATCAACCGTTTCCACACTACAGGCCGTTGAAGTTGAGAAATTGGGATTTTCGGCCGGCCGTAAATTCCGTCGTCGTTGACTTGCGGAGCTGACCCTGCAGTTACACGGCTTTCGACCGACCGACCGATTCGTGTAACCGCTCAACATTGAGGGCAACACTCTTCTGCAAGCTCATGAGAATGCTGGTCGACTATGGAAGCTATAAAAATCGCATAAAAGTGAAAAGACAAAAATGTTGTGACCCAGGCAGGGATCGAACCTGCAATCTTCCGCTCCGTAGGCGGACGCCTTTCCATTGGGCCACTGGGCCTCGCTATTTGCGCCCGGCGGACGCACCAAGCGACGGCTTTTTCTCCGGCGAGCAAAAAAAGCGGGCGGCGAGCGGGACGCGAGCGGAAAGCGGCGGGAGCGGGGCGCACGCACAGGCATAGGGACGCGCACTGGCGGCTTCCAGTGGATCATTTTATGCGTTAAACGTGTTGTCTACCTCGTTTGATCGCGTTTACCGATTAACACCACAAAATCTACTCCAATCCCGATTTAGGCGCCACTCACCACCCGCCTCGTCGTTCCGTTTCGACCCGCCGGCAATCGCGGAACGAAACGGGCGAGAATCCACTCGCATTTTTTCCGAAATGTCCGCCTCGGCTTCGGATTTGCGGCGGAGTCCGTCGGTCTCGTCCGTCGGGCACGCGTTGAGTCGAAAGAAGTCCTTCAACGGTTCGATCGACTCGCAGACAACGCTGCTGGAATGCGCGCGTGAGCGGGCCTTCAAGCTGGTCGCCTTCACCGCGGTCGGCTTCTCGCTGCTCGCCGTCCTCGCCGTCTGCGTCACGATGCCGATCGTCTACAACTTCGTCACGCACATCCAGCAGCAAACGAAACACGAGCTGTATTTGTGCAAGGTGCGTGGGTAAACGCAGGGACTGACTGCAGCTTTCAACAATCACTTTCTGTTTGTTCGCCAACCACCCGTTCGTTGCAGGCCTCGGCCCGAGACATCATGAGCGAAGTGAGTCGGAAACGAGCGAACGGCCGCAACGGGCCCGCCTTCGACTCGCTGGTGGTCGCCGGCGGCGCAAAGAACGGCAACCGCTCGCGGCGTTACGCGGAGGAGGACAAGAGCAGCGGCTACTCGAACGGCTACGGGAACACCGCCAACGTCGAGCGGAACAGCGGCCCCTGCGATTGTGAGTGCGGAGGGAAACGAAAGAGGTTGTTGGCGGGACTCTACTGAGTAGTTCTTTGAATTATAAGCAGTCAAGCAACTATTTTAACGCGTGGATTGCAGCGTGTTGCATCCCCGGACACCCCGGCCGGTGAGCTCACTTTTCTGCTCGCCCATTTCTTATTCCCCCACTTACTTTAGGCCCGGACCGCAAGGTCAGAATGGAAAGGTGCCTTGCGGACGTGATTTCGAGCTCTAACCCATGCGAATCGTTTAGCCGGGAACGCCTGGAGCGGCTGGCAGACCGGGGGTGAGTTCCTCGCAATGGAGCAAAGGAGTTGAATCAATCTCGTGGCTTTTAGGCACCCGGACGACCGCCGATCATCTGCGAGGAGATCGAGATCCCGCCCTGCAATCCCTGTCCGCCGGGTGAGTGCGCAGAAGCTTTGATGCGGAGATTTCGAGTAGCCTTACACTCCTGTGTTGTTCTACACATATTTTGCTTTACAGTTGACTGATTTATGTTGTGTTTAGGGCCACCGGGACCGCCAGGCAAGTTGAGAGGCTGCGGAGGCACGCAGATGTAGCAATTGCGTTGGTCTATTCACTAAAGAACTCCTCGAAGATCACCGAACGTCTACATAACGACTAATTCTTGCTTAGGTCCCACTGGGGTGCCCGGCTCGCCCGGCAGGTTTGTTGATCGCTAGAAGCGTGTAGTAAGCCTTTGATTGTTCAGAAACGGGCCACCTGGGCGGCCTGGCAGCAGCGGGAATCCAGGGCCCGCGGGGCCGACAGGTGGGTGATCGCTCGAGCATTCTTCGCTTCTATTCGAAGCTCTGTGTCGATTTAAACTGTTCTCATCGTCGTTTAGGTCCGCCGGGGCTCGCGGGAACGCCGGGCAGCGACGGCGAGAAGGGAGAACCGGGCCGACCGGCCGCTTCGACGCCGCCGATCCCCGGAGAGGTACGTGCACAATCCGCGAGATGTTGACTGATTCACGCACGATTTCAGACGGGCGCTCCTGGAGATCAAGTGAGTGCGGGTTTGAGGCAATTAAGGACGCTGCGATGACCTCCACTCTCTCTTCCCTGCCTAATCTGAACCGCTTGCAGGGCCCCGAAGGCGAAATTGGACCCGATGGGCCACCGGGCCGCGACGGTACGTTCATTCCATCACAATGCTGAACTCCTGTCTGTTTGCAGGCCAACCGGGAAGTGTGGGGCCCGACGGGCCGCCGGGTGCGAACGGGCCGCAGGGGTGAGTGGACGAGGAATCGGTAGAAGCGTTGAATGCATCAAACGACTTTTTTTCTCTTTCCCTCCTACACTCCACTCTTAACCTCTGCCCTCTTGCAGGCCGCCCGGTCAACCAGGACCAATCGGGCGTAAGTTCCACTTCAATCCTCGTCTCTTTAAATCCAATCCATCGCGTTGCAGAGCCCGGCGCGCCAGGGCCGCAAGGCGAAAGAGGCGTGTGCCCGAAGTACGTCTTCCTCTCGCCGACTTCATCCATTCATTCCAACCTTCAGGTACTGCGCATTGGACGGCGGCATCTTCTTCGAGGACGGCACGCGGCGTTGAGCGGGACGAGCGAGCGAAAGCGAGTGGAACGCGCGAGTTGGGCGGCCGATTGCCGACGTTTGAGCTCTCCGTCATCCTCCCCGTCATCTCCCTTCATCTTTCTTCGAATTGCGAGAATCCTCCTCTCGATTAGGTGCCTGTTTAGCCCTTGCATCCGTCCTCTTCTTTCCGTTGCTCACAACCGGCATTCTCCCGCCCCCTCTCGTGCGCTTCCACTCCGCTCGCTGCTCCCTTCATCCGTCCCTCTCGTCCTCTAATGTTTGTATATTCCGTTGTTTCTAAGCGTTGATCCAAAGACGAGTTGCTACGATTAAGACGAGCTATCACACGCGATAGGAGTGGCATGTGGGGAACCGAAAAAGAAATGGACCGGAAGCGAGTGCACTCGTTCGCGACTCTCCTTAACATGTCCGCTGGAACGAACGCCTGCAGGTGCAGAGAACACCTCCCAATGGCATGTAAACATCGAATTAAAGCGAACGTAAACAATCAACAACCTTCCGTCCTCTTTTGCACGCTCGACCTCCGAATTTCACTTCCGCTTTCGTGCGCCGTCGTCGTCGCCGGAGATCAACGACCGAGCGAGCGGCGCTCTTCTTGGAATTTGCGCAACCAAACGTAAACTGGGAAGTTCCCGTGAGCAATTCGCCGCGTTTACGAGCGACGAGGAAGCGGTGCGCTAAAGGAAGCAGGAAGTGGGTGCCGTCGGCTGCTCGCCCTTTGTGTTTGGAGTTCACTCGAAACGACCCCTGCATTAAATAAATGGCAGATGACTCGCGACCGTAAAACGAAGGGAACGAGCGAAAGAAGTTCTCGGAACCGTATTTCGAAACGGGTGGGCCATTACAAGATTGCGGAGGTGGGCTGTAAGTGAGCAAAAGCGCATAGAATCCAGAAACGAACGGCTGTGCTGTTCAGTAAACGACAGGCATCCCAATACAAACTCGCGACCAACGCAAACCACAAAGTCAGCCGTATTTTGTGCTCTCCGTCCGAACACAATCGAAAGGAGTCAAAGGGACGTGCGTTTGCCGAATTCCTCTCGATTACGGCCGTTCGCCTCTCTTCACGTCGAACCGAAATCGACGCCCAACTCACGATCAAGCACAGTGTTTCCAACTGTTTTGTCATCGCGTCGGTACGCGTGGATTGGAATCGATTACTCCCATTTTGTCCCGACCAGTTGACGGCGTTCTTTAAAGTCGCCCGTCTTCGTTTGCTCCCGCCCGTCTCGCTGGAGTTCGCCGAGTGCTGAACGGGAGAAACGGGCGAGTGTCAAGTGCAATCAACGTAACGTGGACGATAATTGAACGCAGAAAAACAAGACGGCGTGTCTTCCTTCTAAATCACTACTCGATTCTGTCGGTCAGTCGTTTGTTTTGCCGCACAATTCGGCCCCCAATTAGCGCGGGAATGCGATTAGGCGCGCGACCGAACGAACGGCGGGGTCGTCTGGCTCCAGAGAGTCGCGCAAAACAGGCGAGTGAAAAGAGTGAGTAAAGACGAGGTTGAATCGAGCGAATGAAGTGAAAGTTGAAGGTGCTAGAAAAACAGAGACAGGGTACTTTTGTCTTTCCACTTATGTCTCGTTGCTTGGCAAAATGCAAGGGCATGGTCAAGGACAGCAAGCGGAAAAACAGCATTCATCAGCGAACCTCGGATGGCAGCAGATGGGGATTCCAAGCAAGCACACAAATTGGCCGGCAGAAGGTGAAGCCGCTCGAAGCGTCATTTCACTCTTCTTCGAGCCACGATAATCATCGCATTTTCACAACCCAAAACCGAAGCAAGCGTTCGACTTTCAACACTTTTACCTGTTCTCTGCTTTTTCTTTGCCTTCTTCGAAGCTTCCCGATTGCTCCGAATTGTGCTCTTGCTCTAGCGGCTTCTTAGAAAGTCGTGCCCTCGTCGTGTTCGTCAAAATCCTCTAATTCGATCATTTTCGTCCGTTTCTTTGAATTTGAACTCCTCGGCGTTCGTAGGGCGCCGTCGGGTGTTGCGCAACGATTTCGCGGGAATTCGAGCGAAGAGACACGATTTTCCGCTTCGGTGAGGCGCAGAGGCGAACGTCGGTTGCGGCAGCGTTGGAGGGAATTTGATCGAAGCAAGAGAATATATGGTTGAAGGTTTGTTCGGGGGGTTGGGGACAAAAAAAGAGCCCAACGACTGCATGATGCGTGAAAAGAAGCAGATCAGATGCTGAATGCGAAAGATGGATTACACGAGCCCGCATTTCGATCGTTTGGTTGTAGCTTTTGCGGAACCGTTTGATGGCATCGTACCTTTTAGCGCTCCACCGCTTCGCTACGCTTAATTTTTCAGAGAATCCCGCGAACGTTTCCCATTTACGCGCGCTGATCATTGTTCTTTCGCTTCTGTCCCTGTTTGCTTCCCGGAATCACCGCTAGCGACGATGACAAATCGACCGTCTTTCCCGCACTTTCCGAACTTCTCGGAATCGAGTGTTGCGCAGACAAAACAAACAAACACGATGACATCAAAATGGGCAGTTGGCTTTTGAAGTCTAGCAACCGCACGAACAAACACAATTACTGCACAAAGATGACGCTCAACTACCTTTCATTAAAATCACAACTCATACACTCGCCAAGCAAGAGCAGCTGATTGCCGTCTTGCACTTACAACCGAAAGAAACGATAAATTCCGACCGTTCTCTTCAGAAATCACCGTTTTTTGACTTCAAAGAGAACTGCCGCCACTTGCACGCGAGAAATTGATGATCGGCCGTCGGAACTCGTCTTTTGCACTCGAAATCACAGTGTTTACAGTAAGCGAGTGTGGAAAGTGATCTCAGTTCGGCTTCGCTACAACCACACGCAACTCGTTTGCTGCAGCAGAAACTTCGATCTTTCGTTGCATTGAAGTTCGTGAATTTATGACTCGAAACGTTCTAAAGGTCCCGCTCGGCTGTGCTCTGTAGCCGCTCGTACAACCCGTGTCGTCTGTGTTCGTCGTGTGAACGACGTGTAGCACTTGAACTTGATGATCGCTGCTCTCCAGATTTTCTTCTTTTGAGAGCAATTATGATTCTTTGTCTGAGTGAACAACAACTCGATAAAAATCGTGAGTTTCCGCTCTAAAGACGCCAACCAAAACAAAGCAAACTCGCGGTTCGTATCAACATCGCCTCGCTTTTCATTGCAGGCCGTCTATTGACCTTTGGCTCCGCCGGATTCCCGGAAAACGAAAAGACGGTCGACCGGCGACGAGTTTCATCAAAACAAATCGATTTGTCGCAAAATTTCTCGTCGCTCGTGGTCGTCAACGCGATTTCACGCTAATTAGCCGCGATTTTCATCGAACGCCGTCACGAGTGGTCGGTCCTTGGAATTCCCGTCCGGTTTTGTGCGTTTCGCGATGAGGTTGGAGCTTCGGGGGTTTTTAAAAAGGTCAAGCCGTTGAAGCAAACAAACTCTAACGGCTTCTAATGCTCCTGCACATCTTTTTCGGTTGAGAATACTCGATTTATTCCTTGTACATGGATGGCAAAAGGGTACACGTAAGGCGGGAGTCGACGAGAAGCAACAGAAACAAACAATTGATGAGCGGAAGGAGAGGATTACGCACTGTTTCGTGAATACCATACGGTCGATCGGGAGTAAATGCGGGTGTTTGGTGGAAGAAAGCGGGGTGAAAGCAGAATGGAAAGGATTATGAGCGAACAATTGGACTCAGCGGTAAGAAGCGACTAGAAACGATCGAGAAATGAGTAGAAAGAAACATGCGTTCAACATATTTAAAGCAAATCGCAAGGGAATTGTTCGATCAGCTCGAATCCATCAGAACTTGACGATCTCGTCCTTGGGAAAGTTCGAGAACAGCGCCGTGCGGGGCACCGTCGGCGTGAAGGTGGGGAACGGCGCGGGAGTGTTCGCCGGAGGCGGCGAGTGAGCGGAGGCGTTGGACCGCGTCAGGTTCTGCCTGCAATCCCCAATGATCAATCCTCCACCCTTCATCCACTCTTATCCCTCACCTCGCTTTCGGTTTGGGCGGGATTTGAGGCGGCGGCTCGTCGGCGCCTCCACTCGCGGAGTTCTCGTAGCGAATGGGCGCCGCCTGCCGTCGCTGGTCGTCCACCTCGCAGCGCTCCATCCCGTCGCCTCCGCCGCCCATGAAGATGTTCGTGTACTCGATGGGCGCGCGCGGCTTCTGCGGCAGCGGAGGTGGCGGCGGCGAGTCGGCGCTGGTGCGGATGACCGTCGCGTCGGTGTCCGTGGACGACGAGACGCCCGCCGCCGCGCTCTGCAGCGCGTTCAACGAGCGCGGCGACGCCGACGACTGGGCGGAGGTCGGCCGGTGCGGGTCGACGGCACGAGGCTCTACCGGCGACGTTCGGCGCAACGAGTCGCCGCACTGGACGAGCAGCTTGTAGGCGGCTTGCGCCTCGTCGCTCCACGCCTGCGGATTCGTCGGCGTCGCGGAGGAGGAGTCGGAGGCGCCTCCGTTCTCGCCGCTCGTCGCGCACGTGATCTTCGCGGTGTAGGCGCCGCACTCGGGCTCCGCGCTGTCCACCGAAGAAAAGCGCTTGAACTGGGCGAACTCTTTGGCCAACGAGCGGGCCGCCTTCTTGTGCTCGTCGTTCATTCGCTTGTAGAGCCGCTCGGACTCGTGGGCGGTCAGCGGCCGCACGTCGCTGCTCGTCGTTCCGTTCGTCCCGGCGGGCGGCGGCGAGCGGGGCGGCAGCAGCGGTCGGGTGTCCGAGTAGTCGCCGATGGTCGAAATCGAGAAGTCGGTGATGTCCCGCTGCAGCGTCGAGAGCACTTCGTCCAGCAGTTGCGAGGAGTCGTGCAACGAGCGGTGCATCTGGTCGGCCGGTCTGCAAGCGGTGGGATTAGCGAGGTGATTGATCGTTGGGAGGTCGTAGCAAAGCTGTTGCATTCCTTCTCCAACTCGTAGGTAGTCAATGCAAATCCCCGCTGTCCTCACCGCACTCCAATCACAGTCAGCCCCCCTTACTCGGTGGGTGCCCGACTGTCCCACGAGTCAAATCGGCCGCTCTCCGCACTGCCGCCGCTGAAAACGCCGCTCGTTCCGGACGACGAGTGGGTGGCGGCGTTCGGGGCACGGGGCGGCAAAATCGGCGCTCGTGGGGAAGTCGGCGGTCGTCTTCGGCAGACTTTGGGTTCGATGGGCGGCCAGCGGGAACGGCCGGGAACCGGCGGGCGTCGGATTCACGACGTTCGTCTTGGGCTTCCGCTCCAGCTTCTGCTCCGCTTCGTGCGTCAACGATCGTTGCGGGTTTGATGCGAGCGGCGGGTTTCGGCGGCAGAGCGGGCGGCTGGGCGGCCGACTGCGAGTTGCGGGGAAGGCGCTGGGGTTGCGGAGGCGCCGGAGCCGCCGGATCGACGAATCGCGGCGACAGCGTGGAGGCGGTGGAAACGCTCGTCGGCGAGGCGGACGGCGGAGCGGCTCGTTGCGGCACGTCGTAGCCGTTCGCCCGCAGCTCCATGGCGGCGGCGGCGTCGGCGCCCGTGCGGCCGCCGTTCGTCAAAGCGGCGCCCCGAACGGACGCCAACGTGGGCGGCGGAAGCGGCGGCGTCGCGACTCCCGAGTTCGTCGAGCGCGTCGGCGAGATCGCCAGCGAGTCGTTCGAGGAACGCGTCGGTCGGAGCGGCGCGATCGAGCGGCCGGCGAATGCGGCGGGCTGCAGCGTGGCGGGATCCGAGAGGCCGATCAACGGTTGCAGGTCGCCTTTGCCCACCTGCAACGAAACGGGTGTGAATGAGAATTGGGATGACTATTGGTGTTGGCACGAGTCATTCTTTCTATATCTCATTGCTTGTTCCCGTCTTTTAAAGCCCTCCTCGTCTCCTCCCGCCTACTCGCTCGTCTAGACAAACCCCCGAACTGTTTGCCCGCCCAAAGGGCAAACGGCGCGACACGATTATCGGCTCATCAAACACCAAAACAAGGCGTCCGAAACCCCCCGCTCGGTTCGCTTGCCCTCCGCCGTGCGGCTCACTCGGCTCGTGAACAAACACGCGGAGCACGTGCTCGAAGAAGCGGCGGGAAAGCGGAGGCGAGCGGCGAATCCCGAGAACGCCCCGCCGCCGCCGATGACGCGCCGGAAGTCGGCCGGTCGGCTCGGCGAGCCAAAAGGCGGCGAGGGAAAAGAGGGCGATCAAAACACACGAGACGCCCGCTCAGGCTCAAGATGCACGTGCTGTATCAGAGACGGTAAAATGAGGAGTGTGAGTGAACAACGAAGCAAATAGAAGAGTGGATAGAATTCTTGGAGTTGGAGCACACGTGTGCGAACGGGAACGTCACATTCGTCATCCCTTTCGGTACACAAAGGGCTCCAAGAAGCACAAAACGGAACAAACAAGCATTCACGAACGTCCGGTTCGTTCAGTTGATACTCGCAGCGAGAATCCCGCTTTCCCGCTGACTTCCGCCCAGTTCAGGCGACGTCCTCGTTCTCGCTTTCGGCTTGAACAAACAATCCGCAGGATGGCCGAAAGGAACGATTGAGCAGACGAATAAACGAGAAGTTTTACGATTCCCACCCGCTCCCGACCGGCCGGACGATCGCCGGGCGATCACGAGAACGAAAATCGTTTTGAATCGGAGTTTCGAGGATCGCCGAGGGATTGAAGGAGTTTTTGCTGGAGAGCGTGCATGTGAGATACGCGCACGAGTTGAGTGATCAGCGAACGGAAACATAGAAACGACTACTAATGCGGCTACAAACTGAAAGAAGAACGCGAGTGTATCAAGCCAGAGAAGCAAGGAAGAGCGACCTCAATCGCCGAAACATCTCAGAAGGCCAATTGTCATCAAAGCTGGCTCGCACCCAACCAATCGAGTCCACTCCATTTCGCGAGCAATCCCCCGCTTTGCGCTTCGAATTTAAATCCGAATCAAACGGCACGCGTCGCCCGCCCTCCGCTTTCTTATCGCCCAGCCGGCCGGCCGACGAGGCGGAGCGGGCGGCCGTTCGCGGCTTGCGGAAATCAACACACGAGCAAGCGGATTACCCGCGACGGTCGTTTGGCGTGGCATTTCCGCCGCTCGGCCATCCGCTCGCTCTCTGGGTTCTGCTCGCGAAGAATCGAAACATCGATGGATTGGTTCGTAACGAATTGCCGACATTGCGGAGATTAAACGACAGTTGACTGGAGAACAACAAGGGCAAACGGAGGTCAAAGAACAAGCGGTTAAAATACCAACTTCCTCTAATGAATGGCTAGCGGAAATTGATGACCGGAAATAATCCGCTTTTCTACACACCCGCCCACCCTCTCGAACGGAACGCAGGCCAAACCTACGACCCACACCCACTTCCGCGAAACGCGGAGACAACAAACAGGACGGAGCCGGCGGTCATCGCCGATAGGAGTGGGCGTTCGCCCACGCAAGGTGGTTGATTCGAAAGGGCGAGCTCCGGTTTGGTTGGGCGGCGTAGCCAAAAAACGACAAAACAAACAAGGATAGGGTGGTTGGGCGCGGCCTACGAGACCAAAGCAAGATCAAAGGCTAGCTGGCATAAACCATTGGCACGTCAATGAATACGAGAAGGACACAAAAAGAACAACTGGAATCACCTACTCCATCCGCTTCCTCCCCACAACCACTCACTCGCCTCCTCAAATACCCAGCCGGCCGATTGGAATTTCGACAAACGCGCCGCTCGTGTTTCCCAACGCAAACTTCTCGCTCGTTATCTTTCGGCCGCCAAAGAACCCCCGCAGAAACGAAATCACGAGTTCGCAAAGATCAACGGCGCGTTCCGAAATTCGAGCGAGCGATGGCGAAAGAACGGCTTTCACTCCAGCCCTCCTCGTGTGCATGCAACTTACGTGGATCAAACCGAAGACCTTTCCGTCGACCCCAACGTGACACGTGTGCCGGAGGTCGCCCTGGGGTTCGCTGATCAGCAGCTTCCGCTTCTCCTTGTCCTTCTCGCCCTTCGACTTCTTTTCCTTCGAGGCGGGCATCGGCTTGATTGTCGGCGGTCGGAGGGTTGGCGGCGGGCGGCTTCTGCGAGGCGGCGGTCG
The DNA here is from genome assembly GCA_024699865.1 of Aphelenchoides fujianensis. Lineage (NCBI taxonomy): Eukaryota > Metazoa > Nematoda > Chromadorea > Rhabditida > Aphelenchoididae > Aphelenchoides > Aphelenchoides fujianensis. Next base: position 35,381 of record JAMPIO010000438.1, on the reverse strand, counting down.
GATTCTCGGCGCCCAGGTGGGCGACCGTCTCCGCGGGTCGGAACAAACCGGTGCGGCCGTTGCGCAGGGCGCCGTGCCAGAAGCTCCCGCCTGCTTCGGTGTTCCGACTGAAACGGCAGTAGGAATGAGTTGAACGACGAAGGTCAACAAGCGTTTAGAGATCAACCGAACACTTCCAGCCATCTCCCCAATGTCCCATCGAAGCCCCGAACTCACCACTTGTCCAGCAGGATGATGATCTCGCCCCGATCGAACTGCAGCTGATCGGGCTCGTCGTTGTGGCACTCGCTGACCGTCACCAGCAGTTGGGGCATGATTTCGGGGATGAGCTGCGAGATCTCCTCGAATTTCGGGCGTTGATCGGCCTCGTGGCGCCAACATCGCTGCATCAGCTGGTAAAACTCGCTGGGGCAGGCGGGCGGACAGTCGAGCGTCTTCCGTTGGGTGTCGATCGAGTGCAGGATCTAAACGAAAGGGATTGGAGAGCAAGTAAAGAAGGAAGAACTCACCTTGTGCCCCCGTGCAGTTCTCCCACGGAATTCGCCCGTACGAGAAGCACTCCCACAACAACACGCCAAACGCGTACACGTCCGAAGCCTCCGTGAAACGAAGCAGGTTTATGCACTCCGGCGCGCACCACGCGATCGGCAGCCGCATCGTCGGGCTGAAGTCGCTGCGGTAGTAGTCCTCGCCCACGCCCAGGCTTCGGCTCAGCCCAAAGTCCGAGATCTTCACCTAAAACAAGCGAGCGGTCATTGGTTTGGTTTGAGAAACATGTGAGAGGTTTTAACCGATAATGTTACGGGCCCTCGTAGTCGACAAACGAGTGGCAAATTTGAAGGAGAGGGTGGCAATGGATTCATAAGAAAGGACAACGACGTAAATTACTCCGCACTCAACTGTTCCAAACTCCCAACAATAGGAACTCACTTTAGTCAACGTCGCAACGAGAACGTTCCGTGCAGCCAAATCGCGATGAATCAACCGTTGATTCGTGAGGTACTCCATTCCCGCAAGCGATCTGGCGGGCGAACTCGCAAAGCGTGTCCACGGCGAAGGGCTCGTCCCACGCGGGCCGCTTGAGGCACTCCAACAGCGATCCGTAGGGCGCCAACTCGCTGACGAGCATCACGCTCTTCGTATCCAAAACGACGCCGAACATCCGCACGACGTTTTCGTGTCGCATTCGCGTCATCACCGCAGCTTCTTGGAGGAAACAGGCGGGATTCGTCCGCAGTTTCTCCGGCGGCACGCGTTTGATCGCCACCTGCAAACGAACATCAGAGGGGAATGAACGAAGAAATGAGCTCACTTGAAGCGAATCACCGTGCGGCAGGTTCCAGGTGCCCTGGAAGCAGACGCCAAACTCGCCGCGCCCCAACTCGCGGTACAACTCGACCGCATCGGCCGGAATGATGTGCTGCCCGTCCGCTTCGTCGGGCAGCGCGGAGGTCGAGGCGGTGGGGTCGCCGCTCTGCCGGCCGTCCGCCCGCCCGAAAACCTTCCGCAAGCGAACGAAGACCGACGATTGGGGGAACAGGCGGGCGTATTCGCGGCGCAATCGCTTCTGCTCCGGCCGGCTCATCCCGATTTCGCTCAGGTCCTTCTCCTCCGCGTACGCCAAGTCGCCGGCATGCCGCAGTTTGAGCACCGTCCGCAGCTTCTCCGAGTACCTGCAAACACGGGCATTGAGACGAGTACAAGATGTCTAGAGGTCGCATTCAACCCACAAACCTCAAATCTGTCTCAGCAGTTCAACCACCAAAGTCCAAATCTCCCACGCGCACCGCCGGCCGAGTGCTCGTTGATCGGCGGCGGGCGTTCGGATTCCCGCCGGCTTTTTGTAAAACGAACGCCGACCGGCCGACGGAGATCCCCCGCATTTTGCACCCGTCGCCGCCTTCGCTTCCGCGGCCAACGAACACGCGAAACGGCCTAACGAACAAGCGGTTGGACGCGGGCATTCCGTAAAGTGGAGGGGGATCTCCCGCACAGCTCCCTCCCGCTTGATCAACAAACAGAGGTCCACTTACTCCAACAATTCCGCATTCTTGAGCAGTTGGTACAAAGGAGGGCGGTTGTTGGGGCGCCGCGGCGGTCGAAGCGGAGGCGTCCGGAGCGCCCGAAGTGGACGGCGGAGGCGGCGGCGAGTGGAGCGGGGCGGTGGGCGTGGGCGCGTCCGCTCCGCGGCTTCTTCATTTCCGCTTCCGACCGAACGCGGGCGATCGGGAGCGCCGCCGCTTCGGCTGCTGCGGGGCGAAATCGTGACGACGACGACGGGCGAGCAAGCGGCAGACGAACGAGAACGCCGACGCGAACTTCCGCTTTCTTGCTTCTTGCCGTTTCGAAAAATTCACGCGGATCGGGGCCGAAGGTTTGAGCGAAAAGAGGCTGAAATCAGGAGGTGATGAGAATTGGAGTTGGGGGGGGAGTTCGCGAACGACATCACGAATCAAACACGCTATTTATGGGCTGCGCAAAGGAACGAAGAGGATTGGACGGGGAAAAGAAGGGCAAACGGTCGTGTACCTATCCCCTTCATGTCCTGCTCCAACCATAACCAACTGATCACTCAGAAAAGTAAGAAGCGAAAAAAACTCGTGTATCGCGCGCGAATTCCCCCCGACCGCCGCCGTTCCGGCCGGTTTGTTTGCGATCCGCCGGCCGCCGCTCGTCGATCGCCGCACGAATTTCGAAAAGCGCGTCCGGCGTTCCGCAAATCCCCGCTCGGAAGTCAACGGCGAGCGGCGGCAGACGGGCCGGCGGAAAGAACAGACGATTCCATCAGTTTGTTCGCGAGCTTCACGTGCTTTGTGCTGCTTTGATAGACTTTTCTAGGAATCTCTTGGACTCCTTCGAGTTCTCTGCAACTTCAGAGATTAAGAGAATTAAAGTTGGTTCAATCGTGACATCACTCAAATTCCAATGACTCATTCCTCGCCTTCCTCCCGCCCACTCGCCCACTCACTCGCTCGTTACAAAACACGCGCTGTTCCGCAAAGAACTTTCCCGCCCGCTCGCTTCATTCTCGCGGCCACGTCCACGAATTCCGCCCGCCGCTCGTTTCCGTTCGGTTCGGCTCGTTTCTGGAAGCGATAAGCGAAGAACACGTGGACTTCACGAATCGATGCGGCGTTCGCTTTTCGTGTTGGAATTCACGACTCAGCGAGCGAGAAGCAGGAAGACGAGCAGAAGGGACACGCAAAACTGGCCGCTCATTTTTGCACGCCGGCTGCTAACAAACGTGATCAAAGCGAGAGGACGAAAATTTCTGATCGGAATCACGTCCCTTCGACCGCCGTGCTCCAAAACATTCACTTTTTGTTTTTCCCGCAACTCCCAACCGTCGCACTGTCAACCGCAAAGGATTAGAATCGAGTTATGATACGCGCCACTTCCGTGCGGCTCCCGTCGACCGGCTGCAGTGATTCGAAAAGCCGTCCGGTAATCCCCGTCAGAATGAACGGAAAGAAACGAGTGATTCATGACCAGCGGCACGAATGCGAGCGAAAGTGAGTATCGAAATACGAAGAGGCAGAAATAGCAATTAAAGGGAGTAAATGCGTAGTTTGCAGTAAACAACTAGTCAAACAGTATGCATCCACAATTGATTTACAGCACTCAGTAATTCAAACGTAAAAATTCGTAGAAATTGGCGCGAAATTCAAACAGAAACAAAAAAATACACGCGCCTTTCGGGTTCCGCGCGCTTCGCGAACGGCGGGCGCGGAGGGCGAAAACGAGAACCGGAAGGAAGCGGGGGCAATTGAAGCGCAATAAGAAAGAAGCCGTCGGCGGAGAAGAACGGCTAGCGGAGAGAAAGTGCGCAAGGCGGCGGGAAGAACGGCGGAACAGCGGGCGAAAAGAATGAAGAGCGTCCTTGACTTCCATCTCCTCATTCATTCATTCACACTCGTTTGAGTGTTGTTGTGGGGTTAAATCATAAGCAACAAACGAAAGAGTAAGGAGCGGCTTACAGCGAAGAATTTAGCTAAAATAACTAAAGGACGTAAGGAACGCACCAATTTCGCTGGAATGTCGAAACTTTGGCCACCTCACTCGTCAACAAGATCAAATTTCATTCGTATAAAGAGAATTGGACGAACCTTTGGTCTAAACATTTGCCCCGGAACGGACACTCATTGTCGACGGGGATTAGCGGCGAAGAGGGGTGATTCACGCCGCCCGGAATCGAACGGACGAAGTTCGGGCGGGCATTTGGGCGTCAAACGGGCGGATTATCACACCTTGGACGGCGGGAACATCTGCCGCTGACGTGTCCACGTGAACGGAAAGAAGTCGAGGCGGAAGATTTCTTTAAAGAACTTCAAATCGAAGGCCTTTTAAAAGTTGTCAGGAGGGCGATAAAACATTTAAGGGGTAGTACAAAAGCATTAAAACAGACGAATAAACAACCCAAAGTTGAAAACAAGTGCTCAATCGCAGACGCCAACGATCGTGAGCGCCGAAAGGACGTTAAATTCCGACCGCAAAACGCCGAAAGAATTCGCCGCCCGCCGTCCATTTTGCTCCGCTTCGATCAGCGAGCAGCTGATTCTTTTGCTCCCGACCGCCATGAACAAAAGAGCAAAACAAAACCCTAAAGCGGGCAGCAGACAAAGGAATTGAAACACTCGCCGTTGATTTCAATTCGCGAGGGGGCCGAATTTCGGCGGCGATTTGTGGGAGAACGTAGACGAGCCCGTCGGGGTACGTGAAACGGTTGGTTCAAAAGTTCTGCTGGCTCTAACGGGATGGAAAGTGAGCAGTGTGGATTTGAAAAGAACGCATTTAAGTTCAGGAAAGTTGATTAGCGAGAAGTGAAAGCTGCGCAAGCGAACAGAGTTATCGAACCAATTGATTCCGAGTGACCACAGCGCAAACCTTTGCAGTGTCCACTCGTCAGATAACCATAGAATCTCGCCGCTAACTCCCGCATTTTTCCTTCCAGTCGCTTCCGGACTCGGCGGCAAAAAAGAGCTTCCGGAAAGCCGGTACAAATCTTTTTTGTCGCCTGCCGGTCGCTCGCATTTCGTAACGTCGGGTGGACAGCGAGAGAAAGAATGCGAATTTCGACGCATGGACCAGGGCGAGTAACCGGGCAATGGACAGGCAATTGGTAGTCGGCAAAAGAACGAAAGCAGTAACTACTCAAGAGAAAGCAATGAACACCGTTCGAATCAAAGTCCCCGAGCAATGGACGTCGTTAGCCGCCCAGAAAGCACTCGATTTGCAACCCGGCGATCAACAATCGGCCATCCGAACCGGAGCGCAAACAAATGGGACGAGCGGTCGAACGGGCGGCACCCGCCGCTCGTTTGCGAACTTCTTATCGGCCGAGCATTCCAGCCGGCCGGTGCCCGAAAACAAAAGGAAACGGAGGTCGGCCGGAAGTTCGCGTCGATTAATCGAGAGCAATCGCTTTGGGAAAAAGGCTCCGACAAACAACCCACCCCGCTCGCCTTCTCGCCGAAGGAAACAATTCGATTGCGGGTGGGGGCCAAATGGAGAGGCGAAAGTGAGCTTGAGAAGCGTGAGCGAGTGGACGGACGGCTTCCGGCGGCCGAACGATCATCCAATTAGCGCAATTACGCGCGCCTATCTCCCGCGAATCTCGGGCTCTTGTCGGGCTTTTCAAGTCAAAGGAGGACGTCGATTGTCAGTCGTAAAGCCCACGTGCCCAAAGAAACGAGTCATTTGAATGGAAGATGAGAGCAAAACAGGTCCAACCGGAACGACCTTGCAATCAAAGGCTTGGTTTCACTGCTTACAACGCAACAAACGACCTTCCTTCACTCTAATCCACCCGCTCAAAACAACAAAAGAATGCGACGAGTAATCGGAGGAGACAATGAGCGGCGGATAATCGGCGATCGATCATTCGGGCGGGCGGGCGACGAGGACAAGCGAGCAGGCGGGAGGCCAAAAGCACGTGCAGGGATGACCAATCGGTTGGGCCCCGTCCGCTTTCTCCTGCTTATAAACAAGCGGCCTAAGCTGCCGGCCGGGGCGCCGCCATCGAAGTGGACATCCGAGTCGAGAGCGGGGCGGAAATGAGCGCCCTTCCCGCCCGCCTCGCCCGTCCCGCCCGTCTCGCCGCTGACCTTCCGCCCTGGCCGCGAACCACTCCCGAACGGAGGGCAGCAAGTGCAAAAAGCGGCCGGCCGGGCGGCAAACCGAGCGGAAGTCGACCCGAAGAAGTGAATTAATCTCCGCTCTGCGCCTTCGCTCTCTCCCTCCCGACTCCTTCGTCCGACCGAAAAGGAGTGAATCGCCGTAATTAGCGAGTGAGAAGGTGAAGCAACAAGCGGAGAGATACGAGGATGGCCAAGGTGGACTAACCTAATCGAAGCAAAGAAAGGTGCCGAAAGGCAAAGGCTGAAGCGAATGCAAAACAAATGAGCGGCGGACAGATACGCCCAATTAAGAAATCCGCGAGCTCCCGCGAAAGAAGCGGCGCGGCCAAATAAGACAGGGAAACGCGGGCACTCTCTACGAGACTGTCCAGTCGTTACGAAATGCGGCTTGCAAATTCTGGTTAAAAAAGCGGTTGAACAACGAGGCAACAAATGGAAGAGGAATAACGGGAGGGTAGCCACTTGTTCCTTCGTTCACCCGCTCACTCACCTCGCAGTTTACTCGATCACTTGAAGCCAAACAAACCCGCTCGTTCATCCGCTCGGCGATCCAAAACCCAAACAAAACCGAAGTGGTTTGGCGATCCGCCCGCCCGCTCGTTCGTTCGACCGGTTCGCCCGCCGTCCGCCGAAATCCAATCGGCAAACGGAAACACGCCCGATGAACTGCGAATTTTTAGCGATCCCTAGATTTCGCTGTTTCTTGCGGGCAAAAGTATGAAGAAAAGACTGGGCAACGGAAGAGAAAGAAATCTTCGAAGAACGAGCTTCAACCATACGCGCTCCAATTAGCCATCCTTTTTTGCCCTCGCAGCCCCTCCGCTTCGTCTGCAGAAAAGGACGCTTCGACTGAAAAGGTCGTAGCAAGACGGACATTCGGAGACGCTCGAAGAAGAATGGAGATCGTTCCCAAAGGAGGCGACCCGACAGAAAGAAGATGGAAACCGGGACAGGACTCGAGAGGTCGTTGAAGTTTGCAGAAGGACGCGAAAAGAAGGGAACGAAAGCTTGCTTAAGCAACGACCTCTGCTTAAATTCACCCCCAAAAGGTCGAAATTCAATCAAGAACTCGACCGTTCGCCGTCGGTGGCAACTGTGCGCGAAAAAGCGGCGCCAATCGCAGCGGGCGGCCGCCCGAAGATTCGCGCAAACATTCCGATCGCCTCGCCCCTCGGTTGCTCGTGGTGATCGACGGAGAGGATTGATAGACGGCGCGCCATTCCGAGCGGGCTGCTCGTTCAAGTGAGTAGTTAACCTCAAAAGAAGACGGGCAAAAAGGGCAAGGGCAAGGCAGATGCGCGAAGCTTCGACTTTTGATTGACGAAGAAGAATGCTTTCCAGCACGCTTCAAGTCTGAACTCAGACGATTGGAATTAAGAGCGGCTAGATAGACGAAAAGAATTGCTTGTTAGTGGACAAAAACCACAGTTGTGTCGAATCAATCGCCCGCTCCCGAACGCGTTCCGACCCCCGCTCGGTCGCCCACGCCTTCCGCTCGTCAATCTTATTCCCGCGCGCCGCTTGACGCACGCAATCGTTCTTCTTGCAGGGGAAGGACGAGCATCCATCCACTCCGTCTTTTTGTTGTTTCTGCGCGTGGGGTTAATCGGGCGAAAGCAAACGGGAGCCGCGCGCTCGATAAGATAAACGGCGAGCTCAACGAGCTCGGGAGAAGGACGACGTAGGCGGTACAAAAGGCACTAATTAACGGGCTAAGCAAGGTTTGGACGAAATAACAGTTTACTCGTGGGTTCAATTGGAAAGCAGAGTAATGCCCGATCCAAAACCATAAACTTTCTTGTCAAAATCTCTCTCAAACAGCCACTTATCACCTCGTCGCCTCGTCGCCTCGCCCGCTCGCAATTTAAACCGTTCGAACTTTGCGGCTCGAAAGGCGAAACGATCACGAGCCGCCGGCCGGCCGGCCGGCAGATGGACGAGCGGGCGGACGGGCCGACGAGGTGGCGATCGGGAAGGACAACGGCGGGCGGCGGCACGTGGATCTCCCGCCGGTCCGGCGCCGGCCGCTCGTTTCGCCCGAATTGACACCTGTTCGTCACGAATCCCTTGTCTTGTCCGCCGTCGTCGTGTGTACGAGGGCGACAATTAGCGGGAGGGAGCGGATGACAAACGAGCCGCCCGACCTCTCGTTTGGTGCTTATCGCCCGGTTTTTGCCCTCCGATTGGCCACTTTTCCTTCAAAGTGGCGAGTGTCCAGCAGCTCAACAAGGATGTTGTTTGAAACAGTCGAGTTCTCGGTTGATTCGTTTCATGCGTTAAAGCGCGATAAAGCTCATCCAGACACTCGTTTTCATAGTAGGATACCAATTCCTTGCGCAAACCCATTGATTGATGAGAGCCTGCGGGTTTATTCGAAAGCGACTACTAATCTAAGAAGCAAAGAAACAATTCGAGGATTACGAGGGAACGCGCAACTCCAGGCGTTGGCAGAAGGAATTGCAGTGGTGCGTCTTGAAGAACTCCTTCATTCCCTCCACGCCGCAGTTGGTCGAGCCGAAGCGCAGCAAATCGACGGCGTGGATGGCGGGATCCGTCAGCAGGATGGTCGTCTTGCGGTCGGGACTGCGGTCGGCCGGCTGCAGCACTCCTTGGAGGTCGGTGATCATCAGCTCGCCTTTCGTGATCTAAAAGGAGGAATAAACGAAAGAGAATGCCCTCGATTACGTGGAAGGTCCAATGCGTGAAGGCGGTCAGGAGCTCGAGTTGTTTGGGCGCCACGCCGAACGCTTTGGCTCGATTGGCGCACATTTCGTAGTCGGCGTTGTTCGTAAAGCGGACGAAGTGCTGATCGGCGGGCAGTCGGGGCTCGCACGAGAAGTAGCGCGGCGTGCGGCTGTGCGGCGCCAGGAAGAAGACGGTCTTCGAACGGACGACGCGGATGATCGCCGGGAGCTTCGAGCGCTGCAGCTTCTCCTCCACCGTCTTCATGAACTCGGCGGCCATGAAGGCGGCGGTGTCCTGCAGGAGATTGGCCGTCTCGTAGCGTTCGCGCGGATTGGCGCTCGCGAAGCGGTACTGCTTGAGCACGACGTCCACCCGTTTGTCCAGATCCCGACCGAAGTACACCACTCGCTCGGCGCCCTAAACACTCGAAAGTTCGACTACGAAGTGACTGGAATGAACGAACCGAAGCGAACGGGTGCGGAGCGATTAGAAAGCGCATCTCCGTCTCCTTCTCCACCTTCTGCCGCTTTGCGTCGTCGATGATCGACTGAAACTACTCGAGTTGAAACGAAAGAATGGAAACAAACCTTGATGCTCGACGGCAACTGGAATTTCTCGACTTTGCCCACGTGTTCCGCGCAGGCGGCCCAGTCGGGCGGCTCCTCGACGATCGTCTGCTGCAGTTCGGTCAGCCGCGAGCTCAACGAGCCCACCGACGAGCAGCGAGAACTCAACGAAACGGACTCCCGCACCGCCGTGATCACCGAGTCGAGGATGTGCGCCGTGTTTGTGATCGGGAACTGCAAGCAAGCACGAATACTCCAATCTAATGGGAGACTCACCTCAACGATCGGTTGGCGGCGAATCAACCCGAACTGCTCGATCATCTTGTCCGTTGTGTGGTTGATTCTTCCAAAATAGTAGTCGATGCGCTTGCGGCGGAGTTTGCGGAAGATCTCCTTCGGCATGAGTTTGTTCGGATCGCCCTTCGGGTACTCGTCGTCGGCGAGCAGATGGAAATGGTCGCCGTGTGCGGGCGCGTCCGCAACGTGGAAGAGGACGCGGATGGTCGCCGGCTCGCGACTCCAATCGAGCTTCCACGCCCGATGCAGACCGCCCATCACGTCCTCCGGCGTGTCGCCGCCGCCGAACGCCTTCAAACCGCCGCAGAACTGCCGGAATTCGCCGACGGATTCGTTGAACGCGAACTGCTGGAATTGCGGACGGTCGCCGTAGTCACGGTAGGCGACGAAAGCGAGTCGAACGGTAGGGATCTTTGCGAGAATGCCTTCCTCTTTGGCGGCCCGCTCCTTCTGCCGCTTGAACATCAGGAGGATGCCGGAGACGATCGCGTTGATCGCATCTTTGACGCCCGTGATGTGCGGCCCCATCGACTCGGTGGCGTCCACGCAGAAGCAGAGGTCCACATCGCGGCCGTTCTTCATCTCGGCCAGGGCCTAAGCAAACGGGAATGCTAGAAGGAAGGGGAAGAACTCACTTCTTTGACCTCCTTCTGCCGCACCTTCCGCAACGCCTCGTTCAGTTCGCGGCGTTGTTGGCGCTCCAGCCGCTGCTGCTTCTTCGATGCGCGGTAGCCGTGCTCTTCGCGGATGCTCGCCAGGCGCTTCGTGACGGGCTTCGATTTGGACGCCGCTCCGTTCGAGAACTCTGAACTCGCAGAATGAAAGCGAAATGAAAGGAATCAACCCACCGTTCTTGTCCCGAAAGGTCACCGGTGGCGGCCACTCCACTTTGTGCTTCGCCAGGTGCTCCCGCTCGGCGACGCGCTCCATGAAGTCGGCCGCATCGCCCCGCAAATCCGGACCGTGGCGAGCGATCAAATCCGCGGGGTCGGGATCCCACGGCATCTTTCTTTCCCTAGCTAGTACCTGCTGCCGCTGCGAAAGCGACTGTTTCACGTGCACCCAACGCCTATAAGAGTCTCGAATCAGAGCATGCGGTCGAAACTATCGACTAGCGATCGCGTTCGCGAATATCCCGAACGGAAGACGAAATCCGGTCAAAAAGAACTCAAAAATGGGATGAAAGCGGCCGTGAATGTCGTTACCGCACGACGGAGCAATTTGTTTCAGCCGTTCCAGCGAAATCCGTCGGCTTCCCGGATTCGTTCACCACTTGTCGACCGCTTTCTGTGATAAATGACCGAAACACACGCGTGATCGTGAGTCAAAGCGGAAGTCTTGGCTCCTCCTCGGCCGGCCAAGTGCAACAGTCGACACGGCAATCCGGCCCGAATTCCTGCCGTTTTTCCATTAAAAATTCACACTTCCGAGCAATTCCAGAAGTTGAACGAATCGAATGGACATTGCACCCCTTAATAACAAATTAAATAATCCTTCAGTCAATCTCTAGCTGGTCGAAAGAACGTTGGACGAGAGAGAAAGCGGTCAGTGAGTTCGAATCCCTTTACTTGTATTTCCTTTGCTTTGGTTTGTTTGTTCGCATTCGTTGTCGTTTACAGGGATATCCGGGGGCAGCTTCAGACCAGACGAAAGATCTACTCACATTCTGCGAAGCGATTGATCGCTTGATGAGCGAAAGACCGTCTGTGTGGCCGCAGATTCGGAGAATGCCGACCAAAATTGAAGCTGGCCTTAATCCTTCGCGTTCACGAACCAAAACGACCGGAAATCCGAGCAGATTTTGTTGGTTTGCATTTGGAATGCGTCAACTGCCGCTTGTAAGCTGGACGGACCTGTTCAGACCAAAAGGGATCAAGCGGATGCTCCAGGGAAAGGGATTGACCAGAGCGACCTGCAAATATGTTTGCATTTGCTTCCTGGAAATTTCGGTAGTTCTCTTCAAATAAGCTGACATTTCTACCCACTCCCACTTTTGATGTGCTGCCTGCCAAACTAACCCCTCGTTCGCCAAGATTTGTTGCTTCGGCTTCGTCTTTCGTTCGTCAACCCCCCGTCCGTTCGCCGCTCTCATCTCCCGCTTATCCCCTCAGCTCATCCTCAACTCGCGTCATTGAATTCTCCAGCCGGGGATTTACTCATCTTCCGCTCTTCAAACTCGCCACTTTTTTCTTCCTCTCTGCCGTTCGAATCGAAACAACCGCCTACGGCTCGAATGCAATGCACTCTTGCCGCTTATTAGCAACTCTGATCCCTCTGTTTAATTAGGGCCTTCTTCCACTCGGCTAGCTCTCGTGATGCGCGTCATTCGGCCGGCCGCTTCGTTCCGCTGGTCGCTAATTGACTTTTGGCGCCGTTTTGACACCCGCCCGGACGCTCCTCAAATTCCGCTCGCCCGCCGGCATTGTCCTTTCGAATTCTTTTGCGGGTGAGCAGTCGGATGACCGTAAGCTTGCGCTCCGAATTAACTTGCTTCTTGTGGAGACGTTTCGCTCTGCTGCACCTTGCGTCTTCGATACTCGAGGGACACCCCAGAACGGGAATTCAATTCCAATTTGCAATGGGGTCTTCCGTCCATTACTTTGCAGTCACTTGGAACAATGAAATCTTGCGGAGCGTTTGAAGTGGACGACTAATGGACTCGAATCACTTGGGAGGGCAAAGAGAGGAGTTCCTCAACTGCATTATTTCCATTCGCACACTTCCGCTTTGCAGAGATCCATGTCGGAAGTGCGGGTATTTAAGGAGTGAACGAAAACGCTAAGCTTTTGCGGAGCCTAAGAGATTCGCACTGTTCTGGTGGGCTTTGAATTCAAGTGTTTACACTTTCTTTCTGCTCCGGGTTCGCTGATTCACTCAAACCGCGTCTTCTCTCCGAATTGCATTGGCCGGCAAGCAAAGGAAGCCTCGAACACTTCCGTTTCGAATTTGCAAGCATTTGTCGTCCACTTCGATCTGGCGACAAAGAAGGAGTGCCCAAAACTGAGTTTGATGTCTAACTCTCTGCTCCAAGGAATGCAGATCTTCGCTTTATTCTTGTGCTTTAAGTTGACGAATGCACCCACTTCACTCGATTTCTTCCGCCTTGCCGTCCGCTCGTCCGCCCGTCTGATGAACTCCGCACCGCCGCCTTCCGCCTCGCTTCTGCAACGAAATCCCGGCGGAAAGTTTCCGAAATCCGCCCGCCGGCCGTCCGCCCGCTCCGCAAAGGATCCGATTTCATTTCGCTCGTCGTCGTTTTGGTCGTCGAGCAGAACGAACGAAGCGAGAGCTTCGCACTTGACGCCGCGCTTTTGTTCCGCCTTTGCTCCCGCTTTGTTCTTTTGGCGCTCACTTTTTGTCGCAAATGGCGAGGATTTGTGTGTGTTGTCTGTGGATGGGTGGTCAAAAAACGGCTCATCCATCTACAAATTGAGGTGATTTTGATGCGGACGATGGATGGAGTGTCAATAGAGTTGTTAGAATGTGTCTGACCTCTCTTGCTTTTGAAACTCTCATTTACTTCGTCCACATGCACTCATCTAATGAACCTCTGCATAAAAGCGAAGAGGACGAGGGGTTTGGTTTGCACCCGGCAGAAATCCGAATGTTCTTCGCGTGCCGTCCGCCCGCCGCCTCCCCCGCTTCCTTCCGCTCGGGGCGGGCGGCCGGAAAGCCGGCGGGCGGATTGGCCGGCGGAATTCATGACTTTTTGCTCCGCGACTCGTTCCGCCGGCCGCCCGCCTTCTGCTTTGTTTCCCCCACCGCCGAGCGGGAGACGTTTCTTCGTTTCCGGTCGGCGGTCAACGAGGAAGCCGGCGGGCGGGAATCTCCGAAGAGCCCAAGGCCGAAGAAGGCGGCGGATTTCATCCCGAAAAGCGAAAACAATTGACTCCGCCGACCGGACGGCCGAATTGGCGCGATTTCGAGTTCTTTTGGGGTCAATATTTCATTCTTTCCTCGACGGTCGTTCCGCTTTGTCGCTTCCTTCGCGCCGTCTGCTCGTCGTTTCCCAATTGCATTTCGCGTCGTTGTCCTTCCGCTTCGCCGTTTGTTTTGCGAATGCGGAAAAAGTTTGCGAAATTCCAAACCGAAATTTGGGCGCTTCCCGTACGGCTTTGCAAGGCGTTCTGTGGCGGGAAGAGTCTTGTAGAAGTCTTCTTTGCATCTTACAGATTCTGTGGAGCAGAACTTGGGGCTGCTTGCAGAGGGGATCAATAGTTACTTTCACCAATTCTAGCCACTGCTCCGGTTCTTTACACGACGAGTTCCCTTCAAGTTTTCTCTTACGAAGCGGAACTTTTGAGCGCAATCCTCCGCCCACCGCCGATTACTCACTTCTCTACCTCCTTCTCCGTTGCCCGCCGCGTTATCTCCAGCGTTGCTCCACCGAAAGAGCCGCCCGTCCACTTGGCGCTTCGAATTCGAAACGAGGCGGCAGAGCGGAGCGACCGGGCGTCGAAAAGTCATTAAAATCCGCTCCACTCGGCCGACTCGTTTCCATTCGGAATTTCGGTCGTCTTCCTCTCCGCTTTGGATTTCCTTTGCTCCGTTTCAAATCCACCACCGACGATTGACGTTCGTCGACCATTAGGACGAACGAACGGCCGTCGAATTGATTACGCCCGCATTATTCGATTGAGTCTGGAGCGTTCGGTACTTTCCATTCTTGTAACTACGATCGTTCAAGTTGCTCGTCCATTCGCGAATGTCTAACGCGTGTTCACCAATCGTCTAGCAGTTGCTTCAACCCACTAACCTCTCGTGTTGCTTCAGCCTAACCGCCGCTCCATTGGATTGGTCGTGCCGCGAGTCACGACCGCCGCTCGTCAAGATTATCTTCTCGTATGTGGAACGCAACAATCAGTTCGCTGCGGCGGCCTCCGCCCACCTGAAAGACGGCCGGCATGCGGGCGGGACGGCCGACGGCAACAAGCGGCCCTACTTGTTTAGCAGACGCCTGCGCGATGTGAGTTGCCTTGCCGATTGAAGTGTGTGGGAAGTGCTTGGACTACTAACTTCTCATTAAAACATTGGAACAACTCCTTATTAACGCAGAGAGCGGAAGTAAAACGAGCGGCCGGAAGGGAACAAAGCGGTGGGCGGCCGGATTGCTCATCTCGCCGCTGCCGTCCGCTAATCTCTGCTCCGCTCCGCGACGCGGCCGGCAATCCGCGGGACTTCTGGCGGCCGGACGGCGGCCGTTGGATTCGAAAGAGCGGCCACAAGCGGCGAGAAGCCATTCGGCGGCGTCTTTCGCTCATTTCTGTTTGAGGTCAATCGCCATTGGCATTGGACTGGAGAGTGAAAAGTGGGGCTCCTTGTTCTCTGTAATTATGCTGGGGTTCTTCCGGCTAATTTGAGATCACTTTCAATCACTAACTCTTCTGCTCGCCTCCTCTCAACTGACCGCTGGATTGCAGGACGACCTGTCGTTGTGCGACGCGCTGCTGGACGAGGACTCGGCGGCGTCGAGCCGACGGCCGTGCACCTCGAAGCGCTCGCTGCCCAACCGCGGCGACTTCTTCGCGGCGCCGTCCGGCGGGCGCGAAAAGGCGGCCGACGGAGGCGCGCGGTACAAACTCCTCTCGCAGAAGTCGGCCGGCAATCTCCTGGCTGGGGCCGGCGGGAGTGGACGCGAAGAGTGAGTTCCTTTGGGTTGATTGGAGGGTTGAAGGGCTGTAGTTACCGGCTGCTACGTAGTCGTTAAGAGGCAACACTCGGCTTATTCGCAAGCGGAAGTCGAGATGCTCACCCCGCTTTTCTAGACAATCCGAGCCGCTCCTGACGCACCCGCGGCCGCCCAAATCGCCGCGCGATCAGAGCCGCCGGCCACGCAGCTCGTCGCGCCCGCCGCATTTCCACCCCGACCGGCGGCCGCCGACAGCCGCTTCTGCCGCCGCCGCCGCCTTTCAGCCGGCGCCCGTTCGACGCGCGGATTCCGGTGAGTTCGAAGGAGATCTTGGGTGCATTGCTGTGTTCTTTTGATCAAAGGTGTAACGAGCATAGTTTTGGGTAATCGGGGGACATCCTGCACAAGGCAAAGCTAACTGTCTGTTCGAATTCTTCTCCTCGCCCACAGCGCCCGCGCCTAATTGAATAAACGCGCGCTACTTTTGTTTGCTTCGCCCACTCTCGAAGAGGTCCTCCTTAACGAAGCTCCTCGTTAATTATGCGCCTGTTTCCTCGAAAGTCAAACGAAAGCTTCTTCGTACTCATTTCTTATTCCTCGCCTAATCGGGGGCGTCCACAGCGTTCGGCAACGAACTCTGCGGATTCAAACGCTTGCCCTGGACCATTTGAAATCGAACACCACCTGACTGCCAGTCGATCAAATGACCATCGGAGTCGAAGGTCAAACGTCTAACGAGACGACGGCGGCGGCAAGGACGCGCAAGGAGCGTGTTTTTCGACGAACGGGCGAGCAAATTGGCGGCGGCGGAGTGAGTAAACGGAAAAGAACGTCGACGCGGGCTCGTCTTTCCGCCGGCTTTCTTTCGCCGCCGGCCGAGACAAGCGGACGAATAAATTGGACGAAAATTGAACACCCGGCGGCGGCGGCCGGACGTCGTGGAAGCCGGCAAGAAAGCGCGGATGAACGACGAGGGAGGGCGGATGTCCGATGCTCGTCGATCATCTTCGTCGCCGCCGCCTGCAGAACGGAACGCAAATTTCTGTTCGCTTCGCTCGGTTGCCATCGATTCGTGCAGAGGGGTCGAGCCGCAGGGCAATGAACGAGCGATCGAATCGATCACTTTTCTCGAAACCAATCGGATTTCGATTGTTGAAGGCCGGCGGGCGTCGAGTTTTATCCACTCGCTTCCCACTCGACAGCTTGCGCGGCGGTCCACTTTCACCTGTGCACTTGACGGCGCCGTGAATCACGCTCTTCCCGTTTCACGTCCCCCTCGTTTTTGTTCTGCGATTCGCCCCCCAAGCGAATCAAACATCGCGCCGAATCGCGCGCGCGCTCGTTTGATCTTCGGGCGAGCGGCGGCGGCGGCGAGCGCGGGGCACTTCAAAAGCAAAAGCGAGACGCGTATTCGATCGGGGCGCGGCGGGCGGGCGACGACGCGGCGGAACGCGAAAAGAATGGCGGCGGCGAAAGCGAGCGGATGAGCGCGGAGAGGGCGAGCAGTTCCGAAAGTCTTTTCGTCTGACGCCATTCGCTCGCTAATTTCTGTCGAATGCGCGTTCTTCTGCTATTTCCGGGTGTTTTATTCACGCGTTGTTTATTTTCGATCGTTTCGCCGTCGATCAAAGCAGGCGGCGCACTCCCGAACGCAAAAACCGCGACGAAAATCAACGAAAACACCACGAGGTTCCGTTTGATCGCTCGAACGACGAACACCGCCGCCGGTTTTTCGTTCACTCGGCGTGTTGGCGGCGAACCGGCCGCGTGGAGCGTTCGCGCGAGCCAACTTTGCGGTTTGTTTGGCTCCGTAACGCGCTCCTTCGCACATTTCAACGTTCTGCTCGTTTCAAACATTGGAAAGTGATTTCATTCGCTTGGAAGACGCGCGTCAAGAGCAGAAGACCGTCAATGAGCCCGTTTGCCGCTTTTATCGTCGAAAGCTGATAAGGGCTGTCATGAACGCCCTTCTTTCCTTTGCGCTTTCTTTCTGCAGTCTTTCCGTCCGCTAATTGACGCTCGCTTTTCGGATGGACGCTTCGAACGGCGCGAACGTCTCGAACGGCGACGGTGAGCTCTTTCTTTGGTTTTGACGATGAACACGAGAGCTCCTCGGCGTTTCGCACGTCGCTTTGTTTTCGCGATCAATCCGATGGGACGAGCGGCTAATCGATCGCCGAGGGTCCGGATGTCCGTCGGCCGTCCGCTATCTCGCGTACAAAAGTCGCTTTGAAGAGTGCACGCCGATCTTTTCCGTTTTTTGCTCTCCGCTCTCGTCCCAAATGGCTCCTGACGTCACCTTTTCGATCCCGAACGTTCGGCCACTCGAACGGGCCGCTCGGAAAGCCGAGAGCCGCGCCGAAGGATCGCAAGAGCGGCGAGAAAGCGGCCATGTGTTCCCACGATCAAACGACCAAACTATCGGAACGGACGGCTCCATTCGTTTGTTTGCCTTGGAGGTGTTTGTTTGTGGATGAGTCAATTGCCGACTGCATTCGAGCGGTGACACATTGGACTCATTGAAGGGAGGGTATCACGCGTTCTTTTCGGTTCGGGTTCTACTGGTCTTTGGTTTGTGCTTGATGATTTGGGATTTGTACGAGCTCCCCGAATTTGTACTTCAATCTCGACTCATTCGTCGTCGACCCACGGAATGAACAGCGATTCCCGAATTCGACCTCGTTTCATCAACACGAACAGCCACCTTCCACCCTCCGCTCTTCCGTCTTCCGGCTTTCTGTTTACAAATCCGCTCGCTCTTCTTTCGCTCGCAGCTCGTCTGCTTGTAACGCGGCGAACGAAGCGGCCCGGTCGGCCGCTCGGTTGCCCCGGGCATTCTCCCAGCCGTTCGCCGCGCCCGACGGTTCGTCTCGAGGACGCCGCTTTCTGCCGCTGTTTGGTGTGCGGGGGGTTGACTTGCGGTCTTGTTTTTGCGAGCTCCACACATGAATCCTTCGTTCCGCTGACCGCCCGTGGATGATGGAGCCACGAGTTCACCTTCGACCCCAAGCGCAATGAATCCTTTTGCTTCCTCTCGAGCCCGTTGCTCTTTTCACCGAGCGGTGGCTCCTCCACGGCTCGTTTTCTTCCCGCTTACGCGGAGAAGCGCACGTGGACGGCGAGATGAAAGAAAACACGTGAATTCGACCCGCTGCAAGCGACATTTTTCGTCTTCTTTTCGTTGAGCCGTTTCTTCCTTGCGTTCGCTTGTTTGTTGCGATTTTGGCATTTGGGCCCGCGAAACACCTGGCCGCTCGTTTGACGCCACGCCGGCCAACCGAATTACGCGATTCGATTTTCGAGCTACGAGACGGGGCTCGCGGGAGGACGGAATGAAGTCATCGAGCCCCCCCGACCCCCAATTTCCTTTTTTCTGCGCTGTTCTCCGGTCGAACCGGCGGCAATCACGAGTCGCGGTTCGAACGACAAACCGCCGCTCCACTCGAGACGTTCCGCGAAAACCACGAGAAAACCGGTGCGAACATCGCGCGAGCGCTCTTCAACCGCGCCCGCAATTTCCGCCGCGCTTCCGTCCGCTTTTCGCCGCAAGCGGACGCTGGAGAGAGGACGCGGCGAGCGAGTCGTCCGGCCGCGACGAAGAAGCGCGACACGACGCGTTGCGGGCGGCGATCGAGTCGCAAAAATGTGACGACGGACGGCGGGACGAGAGCGCGGCGAGTCAAACAGCCCGCGGGTGTGGCGGCTGGCGGGCGGAAGAGGCTCTCGCGGGAGGATGGGCGCTGCGGATGACTCACGCGTTTTCTCCGCTTCTCGTCGCCCGCCGCCGCTTCGGTTTCTGCGGTTCGTCGGCGACCAGAAGGTTTCGCGATTTTTGGTGGCTCTTGAACTTCTTTTCGGTTTCCGCGTAGTTCACGCGGTTTTTTCAAACAAAATGCGACTCGTGATCTTCGGCCTCTCATCTGTCTTCGACTACGCCAACTCCCCTTCTCGCCTTCAAGAACCGGCCGGAATCGATTTCTTGTTGGTTTCCAAACAGGAAAGCGGATGCAAATTCGTGAGCAAACGAGCGTACAAAACGCGCGGAAACCGCCGCTCGCCGCCGTCTTCGCGTTTTCCGCTTCGTCGGCTTCGTTCGCTTGCCGCCACGCGTTCTCGAGGCGCCCACTGGCGGTGGTCGTCGTCAGGATGCTATTTTGAGTGCAAGGCGATCTTCCGTAAACGGGCGGGATGATTACTCATCAGATACTCTGCACGTAATCAATGGAATCCCGAATGTTCGCTTCATCCACCGCTTTCTCTCGCGTTCTCATGGCGCCCATTAGTTCTACGGGAATGTCGTGGGAACTCGTCTCGACTTTGCCGAAACCCCAACTGGGGCACACGGCGGGCTGTTGACGGTCTGGGAACTGTTCAGACAAACGTTATTTCGAGGAGTTAAGGTTGTAACGCGGCGATAAAACCGTAGGATTAAGGAGTCCCTGTATTCTTTTGTCTACAAGTCCTCATACACACTTCTTGTGCATTTTATCCGGTCTGTGAACAGCTAAAGTGCATCTGTCAGTTCACCTGCTCGCTCTTGTTCTTTCTGTCTTTCATTCGCACGTTTACTGTCAACCCTTCAAGCAACCTCCTTCCTTTCGTTCACCCCGCGCATCGAATGCTTGCAGGTGCTCAACCACCGGGCTCGCTCTCGGCCTCTTCGCTGACGGGCGGCGCGCATCGCTTCCAGGCGCGCCATCAGCACACGGGCAGCTCGTCGAGCCACCACTCCGTCGGGCAGCCGCCCTCGCAGTCGGCGGACGACCGGCCGCCGGTCGGGACGGGCATCGCGAATCCCATCGACGTCCAGCAACATTTCCCCCCGCCGGCGCCGCCCGCATCGTTGGCGATGGTCGTGCGGAATGCGGACGGGACGGTGGACGTGGAGCGGGGCCGGCAGCACGGCTTCTACTCCACGTCAACGCCGCCCGAACTCGTCGGGCAGCCGAAATTCCGCGCCCACCGCGGCCGCAATCGCTTCTTCTGCTGCGGCCGGCTGATGATGTCCCGCTCCAACGGCGCCTTCTTCATCACGTTGACGCTGATCTTCTCCACGATGATCTGCTTCTTCGTCTTCGAGTGAGTTCTCCGCGGTAGACAGCCCACCAATCCGGGGGGTTTAGTGCCGCCTACGTCGCGGAGCACATCTCCCTCGCACTGCCCATCTGCGCATCGCTGTTGTTCATCGCCGTCCTGGCCAACCTCTTCAAGACCTCCTTCACGGATCCCGGCATCCTCCCGCGTGCGGGTAACAAGGAGGTGCTCGAACACGAGCGGTTGTATCGAATAGGTGCGTCCTCCTCACATCTTCCAGTGTTGATTGCCTGTTGCAGAGACCGGAAACCCGCAAGCGACGAACCCGCGGAGCAAGTCGGTGCCCGTCCTGCAGCAGTGCGTGGTCGTCAAGTACTGCTACACGTGCCGCCTGTTCCGACCGCCCCGCTCGTCCCACTGCTCCGTTTGCGACAACTGCGTCCTTCGATTCGATCACCGTTCGTTCCTCCCATCCTTTCGTGCATTCAATCGTTGTTTAGACTGCCCGTGGGTCGGAAACTGCGTGGGGCAACGGAACTACCGGCATTTCTACTTCTTCATCCTCCTCCTCACGATCCTCGACCTGTTCGTCGGCGGCTGTGCGGTCGCGCACTTGGCGATGCGTGAGTCCTCCTTCCGTCCATTGCTTCCGTTGATTCGAATCGAATTTCAGTGTCCGTATCGCAGAAGACCTTCGTGAATGCGATCCAGCTGTCGCCCGGCTCGCTGTTCGTGTCGATCATGTGCTTCCTTTCCGTGTGGTCGGTCCTGGGCCTGTCCGGCTTCCACACGTACCTCCTGGCGTCGAATCAGACGACCAACGAGGAGGTGAAAGACACCTTCGCGGACATGTGGCCCTCGTACTGCGGCTCACTCTATTCGAAAGGGAACTTCTTCACGAACTGCATGGGAACGCTGTGCGCGCCGGAGATCCCGTCGATGCTCGACCGGCGCGGACGGATTGCGCCCGACCGGGTGGTGACCGTGAGTTCCCCCTCCTTTTATTCGTTTATTGATTGAATTTGGCTTGCAGGTCCAACCGGAGGCGATCCAACGCGCACGGAAGTCGGGCATCGCGTTCGCCCTCGACCCGACGGCCGCCACGCCGAACGGCCAGTGGACGACGGCCGACGGCGGGCGACGGGAGGACGCGGGCGGCCTGGTGGAGAACCGCTCCGCAACGATGTCCTCCTCGTCGTCCATCCACTCCTACTCGTCCTCCTGCTCCGTCCAGCGCGTGGCCGACGACCCGCCGCAGCGGTTGGACTCCGAAGAGCGACGAGGAGGACGACGAAACCGAGCGGACGGAGGCCAACCGACCGCCGGCTGCCGACCGAAGGGTCAACGCTCCAGCTGGAGAACCGGAGAAAACCGACACGAACCCCCGACTACACGCGAATCGCCATCAGGACTCCGTCCTCACGATCCACTCGGGCGTCGTCCATCAGCCGGACGTGCGGCGGGCGGACGAAGCGGAGGCGAAAACTTTGGAAATCAAAGTGGTGGGCAACGGGACGACCGCCGCCAGCGACGGCAAAATCCAGAGGTTCGTTCAATCTTTTCATTGATTTCTTTCACTTGCTTTGTTCGTTTCAGCGAGAAAGATTTGATCCTCCCGTTCCTCCCGTCGTGCCAAGCGATCATCGACGCCTTCCTTCCTTCTCATCGGTTCCATCCTCAATTCTCCCCCCATCCATCCACCAGCGTGTTGATCTCATTCCTCGCCGTGCGACGAACACAATCCAATGCGAATTCAGGTCCCCGCGAACATTCACGATCCTTCCCGCTTTCCTCTCCGACTGTTGCTCATTTCTTTTTGTACATAAAGACATCCATTTGTTGTGGGCATTCCCCCTTCCGTTCACCCCAGTACCCTCCAGTACACCCCCGACTCCTCGATCGACTTGCCATTGCGGAGTTCCGCCCTGCTTGCGGAGAATATCGGCCTGTTTCCCCCCTCCCATTCGTCTGTTTATTTCCCCCGAACATCTCCGATTTCTTTCGTTCTTCTGCTTCCTCCGACACGGGGGTTCCACGGGCGGTCTTCCTCTTCTTTCGTTTAACGTTTCGAATGAACAAAACGAGTGAGCGAGGTGATTAGCCGCGAGTTTACTCTCGATTGATTGCACTCTTCATTACGCCCCGCGAACACGTGCACTCGCCGTTCACAATCAACAACCACAAACAAACAAACAAATACCCCGACGAACAATAAACGAAGCAAAGGAATTACCCACTAGATTCCTAAGAGGGAGAACAATCAAGCATTGCGGAGATTCACCACTCCGTCTTCACGGGCACGAGAGGATTGAACTAAAGCGAGGGACTATACGAGAGATACCCATTCATTTCAACTGATTTGGCAACGAAATTGGAGCGGAAAGCGAGGGGAGACCCGTGGGACAACAGTAGACGAAAGGAACCCAGTGGAAAGGCGGTGAATTACATGAAGACCTCGGCGATGACGCGCTCCAGCAGCTCCACCTGCTTGCGGGTGGTCGGGGCGACGCGGTCGGCGATCAGGCGGCGCCCGACGTAGTCCTCCGACTTGCTGATGCCCAGATGACGCTACAGCTAAAGCGAAGGCATTCGAAACGGAAAAAAAAGGAAGGGGGGACTCACGTGTTTGTAGAAGTTCTCCATGTCCTTCTGTTCGGCCTGCAGGTCGGCGATCTCGTTCTCCACGTCGTCCCGTTGGGTCTTCGGGATCGAACAGCGGTCGCTGAAATCACACGAGGTTAAACGATGCAATCGTTATTTTGATGGAGTCCAGACGAAGGATCCCGCCGCTCGATTGCTTACCGCATTCGTTTCATCCACGTGCACTCGGTGGCTTTGATGCGACGGTCGAGGACCTCGTGCATCTCGAACGCCAAGTTCCGCCCGCTGCCCAGCTGCAGGATTGCGGCAATCGGGCGCTCGAGGACGGGGAAGCGGCGGCCGGCCAGTTGGAGGCGCTGGAACTCGGCGGACGGCGCGGAGGCGGCCGCCTTCTTCGAGCCGCTCGCCCTCGAGGGCGTCGAGTGAACACTGGCGCGTGGCCGACCGACTCGTGGCGGAAGGACGAGCTGCCGGCCGGAACGCCCGAGCGGGCGCGGCGGCTGCGCGGCGGACGGCGCGCCCACTCCCGATCGAGCGACCGGAGCGGCCGGAGGCGGCGCGGTAGCTGTGGAGCGGCTCGACGGCGAACGGCGCCTCCGTGGACGCGGGGAAGAGCGGCTCCGTTGAAGTCGAACTGCGGCCAGTGGCCGCCGAACTCGCCGGGCGGCAACGTCATCGAGTCGGCCCATTGCTGGTGCAGCTCCGCCTCGGCGGCCGAGCGGTTGATCGACTCGTTCACGCGGCGCAGTCGCCGCCGCAGGTCGTCGTCCTCTTCGCGGTGCGTGTACAACGCCGAGGAGGGCGCGCGACTCGCCCGGCGCGGCAGCGGAAGCTCCAGCAGGCGCTCCGAGTACCACCGAGCCGGTGGGAGCGATGGGAACGACGCGACTGGTAGGACGAGCTGAGCGACAGCATCCTAAAAATCGGGCAATGGACAAAAGAAGGTGAAAAAGGGAGGACTCACTCGAAAGAATCGCGCGCCATGCGGTACGCCTTCGCGCTCGCGCTCGACTTCGAGCTCCGCTCGGCGCTCTTCGCGGCGGCGTTCGCGCTCCCGATCGAAGGAACGCTGCGACTCCCGCTCGTAGCGGGACGACGACTCGCGGCTTCGCTCGTGCTCTCCGCGGTGCTCCCGGCGGTTCTCCCTGGTGCTCCCGCTGATGCTCCCGCCCCGCTGATGCTCCCGATGTTCCCGATGGGGACGGCGGGCGACCGTCGAGTCGAGCGGAGCGTCCGGCAGGAAGACGTCGTCGCTCTCCACCTCCAGCGTCTTCGTTCGCGCGACGGCGGCCGCCCGTCGGAGTGGCCGGCGCGCGGCCGTTGGCCGTCGGGTTGATCGCCGGATCCGAGGGGATCGAAGTGGCGCGGAAGTCGCGGCGATCCTCCGCCTCCCGGCGCTGCGCAGCGCCCCGCTGGCCGGCCGGCGGGCGTTCGGCGAAGACGGGCGGCGGCGACGAGGCGGTCCGCTGCGAACGACGCGGCCGATTGGCGTTCGAGCGGTCGTCCGCTCCGGGTTCTCCGCTGAAAGCAAGGAAAATTAGGACGAGTGGACGAAAGCGAAATTGCGTTCAGAATTTCCGCAATTTGGTGCGTTTGATGTGGAATTCTGAGGTTTGATGATGAGCTTTGGAACCCCCTCTTCCTTGCAAAATCCCGCGGCCAATGGAGATCGCGAAGATGAGCAAAACAACCGAAGTTTTAGAGCAAAAAGCGAATTCTGGCCTACAAAAATGTAATTTGACGTCAATTTCTTGTTTTGGTCAGAAAACGGGTGAAATTTTGACTAATGTAACTGCAGAGAATTTTCCGCTAACATAGTCGCAAATTTTCCGCGAAGATTTCCTGGAATTCAAGCGAACAGAGCAAACACAAACAAATAGCGGGAAAGGAACTCACAAAACGGCGCGGAACGGAAGGGAGGCGATCATTTGGACCTTGTGGCAGAGCGCGTCCATCTGCCGCATCCCTCGAGCGAGCGAGTCCTCCTCGTCGTGCTCGTCCGGCTGCTCGTGCGGCGAGTTGCCGCCGTTCCGTTGTGCGGAAGCCGGCTGGAGGTTCATGCGCGCGAAGCGGCCGACCGGCGCGCCGATCGTCTCGTCGCCGTCGTCCACCAGCGGCGGCACGTGGCCGTTGCCCTACCGACGACACGTCGATCTCCTCGGCGAACGAATCCATCTCCTCGCGATCGGCGATCTCCGCTCTTCGTTTCGCTGCTGCCGATGCGAAAAGCCGGGCGGACGGACGGCGGCGGGCAGCAAGCGGCCGAGGAGGACGCCGCCTGAAACGCCGCGCCAAGATTCGAGCCGCCGACGCGCCGCCGCCCCGAAATCGCGGCGGGAATGGCGGCAGCGGCGGCCGGCCGGCGATGAGGGCGGCAGGTGCGGCGAAGCGAAGGCATAGGGATTCGCGATTGTGGATGATTTGAATGCAATAAATTTCACTTTGCAATTGCCATGTTCCAAGCAACTCAAGTGCAAGCAAACAGTGTAATTAGCACGAGCCGTTAAAAGGAAATCCATTATTGTTCTTTGGATTTGTGGACTGTTTTGACGACCAGATGACTTGGACGGTTGAATGCCCGGCGTCAAATAGAAAGCCCATAGAATTGCAACAAACGGGCTGTTGGACCTCATTGTTGATGCCCCCGCAGGTCGTAAAAGCAGCACGCGATTGATTAACATTCGCAAAGCGAGGCGTACAAAATGGGCTAACGGTTTTTTTCCGCAAACGCGTTTGCTGGCTTCACGCCTCTCACTTCCTGCTTCTGCTTTCACTCTTCAAACGCGACCTAGCCAGCGGGCCAGAGAACACTCCTCATCGGTGGCGAGGTCAGCGGTTTGATAAGAAAGTCGAGAAGGAAGGCAGTTGGGAGTGCACTTTCCTGCTTCCTTCCAGTAGTCGGCCGGCTGGTCTCGATTATCGATCGGTCGGTCGAATTCAAGTTCGCTACTTCTTCAAACGTTTTCCTGTTGCGAGGCGATCGAAATGGCCGGGTGGAAGGCGGTTATCCTGCTGCTCGCCGCCTTCGTTCCGTTGGCTCATGGCGCCCTGACGTACGTGAACCCGCCGACGAGCGGTGAATTCGAATTCGGCGGTTTGTTTCTTCCTTCAAGCATTTAAGCGGTCGTCGTTGCTGCAGACAAACCCGACCTGAACGACCTCGTGGACGCCGAGCGCATTCGCCAAAACCTCCGCGATTTCACGTCCGAACCGCACGTCGCCGGAACGCCCGGCAACAAGCGGGTGGCCGAGAAGATCGCCGCCAAGTGGAAGTCCTTCGGATTGGAGAGTGAGTTCCTGGAGGCTCGGGAGTTTCGAAAAGCAGGGATTAAGTGGTAGCTGCGAGGTCTTTATCTGTTGAAGCAAACATTACACCTTTCTTACCTCTTGAATCTAGTAGACTTCTTCCCGCGCACCGCTCTTCAACTTCACGTCCATTTTCAGACGTCTACTTCGATCAATACCGCGTCCTCCTCTCGTACCCGAACTACTCGGATCCGAACCACGTGCGGCTGTTCGACGCGAACGACAAGCGGATCTTCGAGTCGAGCGGCATCTTCGCCGTCGATCATCCCGGCCGAGCAGGGGGCGCCGAATGCGGGCGTCCAGTGGGTCGCCTTCGCGGGCAACGGAACCGTTCGGGCGCCGCTCGTCTACGTGAACTACGGTCCGCGTGGAGGACATGGCGGTGCTGGAGAAGGCGGGCGTCTCGCTGGAGGGCCGCATCGCGTTGATTCGCTACGGCCGCGTGTTCCGCGGCGACAAAATTCGCCAAGTGCAGAAGCGCGGCGCGGTGGGCGCCATTTTGTTCTCCGATCCCGCCGACTGCGCGGTCGACGGGACGGCGTCCGGTGAGTAGTCGGTAGAAGGTCAGCTGTTTGAACCTTTTGAAAGAGAACTGCATGCTCTATTCAAGCCCCTTACATTCCTACTCTTTTACTCGCATTATTACCGCGTTTAGAACACGTCTACCCAAACACGGACTACATGCCGCCGCACGGAACGCAACGCGGAACGCTGAAGTCGGCCAACGGCGACGCTTTGACGCCCTTCTTTCCCGCCCGCAAGGATCTCTACTCCAAGATGACCATCGAAGACGTAAGAAGCTCTGGAGATCTTCCGTTAAAGTTCTGTTTGAAGGCGAAGAAGTCGGGCGACATCCCGTCGATCCCCGTCCTTCCGTTGAGTTACGGCGACGCCTACGAGTTGTTGAGTCGAATGTGCGGCCCGACGGTGCCGAAGGAGTGGCAAGGCGGCCGTGAACGTCACCTACAAGTACGGGCCGTGCATGGAGCACGACGAGAAGGTCGAGGTCGAAGTGAAGTCCAAGCTGGAGATGCGGTTCGTTCTCTTTTGAGCGTTTGTTTCATTTGTTCGACTTTCTTATTGGCAACTTGCTAGCTAAAGAGGTGCTTAAAGCTTCAACAATTTGCAGCGTTCGTCCTTCAACTAACCGCTCCTCGCTTGCAGAACCGTCCAAAACGTGATCGGCTTCATTCTCGGACAGGTGGAGCCCGATCGCTACGTCCTGCTCGGCAACCACTTCGATGCTTGGGTTTACGGCGCCATGTAAGCCCCGCATTCCATCGTTCACCTCACTGCGGGTTGCAGGGACCCGAACAGCGGCACGGCGGTCCTCTCGGAGGTCGCCCGGGTGTTGGCGACGGCAGCGAAGTCGGGCGTCTGGTCGCCCCGGCGGACGGTCGTCTTCTGCAACTGGGACGCCGAGGAGCACGGCCTGATCGGCTCGGGCGAGTTCGTCGAGGGCCACGCGCAGCAGTTGAGCAAGCGGGCGGTCGCCTACCTGAACGTGGACACGATCACCGGCAACCTGACGCTGTAAGCTTTCTTTGCGGTTCTATGAAGAGATGCTGGCCTTGGACACCATCTCTTCCGTTCTTACAACCTCAACAACCCTTTCATCATTTTAACTGATTGCAGGGACGCAATGACGGTGCCCTCGCTCTACGACGCGGTGGTGGCGGCGGCGAAACGCGTGCCGAATCCCGTGAAGACGGAGCTGACCGCCGGGCGGAAGACCGTCTACGACACGTGGTTCGTCTTATACTCCTCTCACTGCATCTTCCAATTCAACTCGAAGGATCAAACATCGAAAAGGGAGACGTGCAGGATCGACCCCGACTATCCGAAGATGGGCGTCCCGGGCGGCGGCTCCGATCACGAGCGCTTTTTGTCGTTTGCCGGCGTGCCGGTGGCCGATTTCCGCTACGCCCGACGCGACGAGGACACCGCCGGCTATCCGCTCTACCACACGCTCTACGGTAAACAACGAAGGGATATGAGGAGTTGACTGGATGTCTGCTACAGAAACCCCATTCGTCAACGAGCACATCTTCGATTGGGACGGAATGGCCGTCCAGTGAGTTCTTTCTGAGTGATTCAGCCGAATTACTCGTGTGTTTGCAGTGCGGCGGTGGCGCGCTACTGGGCCCAACTGACGCGAATCCTCGCCGAACCGCCCCTTTTGCCGCTGAACGCGACGATGTTCGCGCACCGCTTCCTGGACACGTACGCGCGCGACCTGAAGGCGGCTTTTGCGGCGGCCGAAAAGAAGGTCGGGGATTTGGCGCCCGCGAGCGAACAGTTGAGCCACTTGGTGCGGAACGTTCAGGTGCGTTGAGCGACTGGTCTATTGCTTCTTTTAGAAGAGTTCTTTCTTTGATCGTTGAGTTCATTCCCCTCTTCTTGCAGGAGTTCGTCCGCCGTGCGGAAGCGCACGAGGCGAAAATCCGCGCCAATTTCGCGCACCTCCGCCCCGGCGATCGGTTTGAGTGCGGCCGACGAGTTGCGGTTGCGCGCGGCGAACGACCGCCTGATGGAAGTCGACCGCTGCTTCGTGGGCCCGACGGCGGTGCCCGGCGACGCCTTGAAGCGGAACATCCTCTTCTCCACCAGCGACCTCGACTCCTACTCCTCGTCCGTGATGCCCGGCATCTACGATCAGGCGAGCGCCAGCAATAGCGATCGTTCACTTCTTTCTTTCAGTTGGCGAAGCTGAACTCGACGCAGCTGAAGAGCAGCGAGCAGAAGGAGACGATCAAGGACCTCGCCGTTCAGGTGTCCGCCATCCAGTTCGCCATCAAGTGCGCCACGATGTCCTTGAGCGAGATGCTCTACTGATTGAGGGGGGACGTTCAATTTTGTTCTCGTTTTCATGCCTTAAAGTTCACCGATTAAATTATCGTACTGGTTGTCTGGTCGCTTTCCATCCGCTCGCTTCCGCAAGGCGACAACAACAATGCAACAAAAAGCAATCCGTCAGTCAAGTGACGAACGAGGCCGTTTGATCTCTGCCGCCCCTCGAATGACCGCTCGGATGACCGCTCGGGGAACGCGAGCGGGCGGTCGGTCCATCGGCGCGTAATTGGAGCCATCCGGGCGGGAGATTTGTGGCCTGCCGCCCAATTTGCTTCGCGACAATCACACCTTCCTTTCCGATCGTCCTTCCTTTCGGCTGTCGCCCGGATTTGATCCACTCGCTCACTCCTCACTGCTTGCAATTAGCCGTTGGATCAAATGCGGGAATTCGATGCGCCCCGATCGGGGCGGCCGAAGTTTCGCGGAGTTCGCGGATCGGCTTTCCGTTCTCGCCGCCCGGATCGAATTAAATGTGCTGGGATTGAATGGTGTGAGAAGCATTGTTGATCGGAGTGACCCGCGAGTTTGATCAGGAAGAAATGGTAGCAAATGACAAACGACCTCATTGATCTCAGAATGTTCGACTGCGGGGCGGGCGGCGTGGGCAAAAGTAGGTCAGAACCTATTGCTAATCGAGGCTTCAAACACTTGATGTTGGCGGTGCTTACGCTCACCAGTGAGAATTTTTGTTCGTTCGGTTGGGTACTTTTTTTAGCACACGGCAAAAGCCGCCCTCCTGTTTTCAAACTCCCTCCAGTCGTAATCAACCGTCCACTTCTTGCGGTCCACTTTTTACGGCCCGCCGCTCGTTGACCTGAAGATCGGGGCGGGCGGAGAGGGGAGGTGAATGACCGTTCGGGTCGCTTTTTCCGTTGGCCCGCTCGCGTTTTCGGCCGCCCGGCCGCTCCTAATCGTTTCGGCAAACAAACGCGGGCGCCGTTCGTCTGCGAGCGGTGCCGCCGAGCGCCGCGCGATCGAAACAACACCCGAAATACGGAGAGGGCGATCGGGCGACGAGGGGAAAGGTTGACATTTGCGGGCAGCCGACTCATCCATGTGGCTTTCATTGGCGCCGATTGCCGTGGGAATGAAGGCGTCGGGATGCCAATTTCGGTTCCTAACACCTGGTTTAGGTGTTTAATTGAAGACCAGTTTTTCCACGTCTATCTTGCGTTGATTCAAGATACATTGTCGGATAGCCGGTTCTCTCGTCAAAAATGATCGCCGCTCAGTTCGGTCTCGCCTTGCCTTTGCTGTTTCGCCTTCTTTTCATCCTTACACGCAAAACGGACCGTTTGAGTAGCGAGTAAATGCCGCTACTCACGAACGCCGACAGAAAGATGATTTGGCCGCGCTTACCGACTGCCCATGACTTGCGCGCGTGAGTCAATCCACGAAAAGCAGACGCTCCCAAAGGCCACCTTCTCTCTCATTTCATTCCCTCTTTCTTTCTGCTCGCTGCCCGTTTTCTGGACGTTCGGTTTGATCAAAGCGGGCCGATCGGGGCCACGCGGAGGTCAACCGGCCGCCCACTTGCGCGCTCTCCGATTCGAACGAGCGGAGTGACCACCGCGCCGACCTCCGCCTCTCGTTCATCAGTTTTATCGCCCGTACGTTCCGCTTCTTATCATTCCGGCCTGAGCGAGAGGTCATCCGGCCGAGGGAAGTCGGTCGAGTGTTCGGAGGATTGCCGCGTGCACGCTTTGCCGCTCTGTTTTCTGTTTCGAGGGGAGCGAAGCGGAAAGTCTTCCGTCTTTGATTCGCGCGTGTTGACATCGATCCCGACTTCCGTCTGATTGAGCGAGCGGGTCGATCCGATCGGTTCAGCATGTCAAAAGAAGGAAACCCGTTCAGCAATGCGGAAAGCAGGCGTGTCACGGAATTCCTCTTTTCTTTCACTGCCGCCCACTCCCGCCGGTTGTCGTCATTTTTAATCAACTCATCGGTCATTTCTTCCGCGTGGAGCGGACATCAATTCGTCTCGCTGGTCACTCGGCTCTTCCTTTCGGCCACTTTTCGCTGGTTGGACTCTGCAGATGCCCGGCAAGTTGTGGACCTTCTGCTCCGGAACACGAACGATGAAAACGCTGTCTGTCTGACCTTCTTTCTTCCTTACACTTCATCCTGTTTACTGGTTTTCATTCGAGAATGCTCACACTTTTTTACGAGCCACGAGGTGCGGGCGGCGGCAAACAAATGGACCGCGCGAGGGCGGGCGGGCGGGCGGGGGGCGTGCGGTAATTCGAGTCGCCTTCCCGACTTCCCGCTCGCTTTCTCCTCCTTTCTTTGTTGTCCACTTTCTCCGTGGATCCGAAGGGGATTTGCGCACTGGTTGACCGGCGGTTCGAAACGAATGAGTTGTTTTGGTTCAACTCTTGTGGTTTTGGTTTGAAACTTCGAGACTCTCGAGCTCGATTGCCTGCGGGAATGTTCGGTGGATTCGGGTGGAGTTTCCGTTGATCGCTCGGCCGAAGATTCGCCTTCTTTCCGCTCTTTCGTTCCAAATCGATTCGAACGAACGAACGGCGGGGATCACGTCATTCCGGAAGCGAAAGCCGAGCGGAAGAACGCCGCCGCGTTGCCGACTTTCCCGCCCATTCCGCCCGCCCGCCCGGCTTGCCGGCCGCCCCGCTTGCCGCTCGTCCGTCTGCCGGCCGGCCGGCCGGTCGGTTCGCCGCTTCCTTCGGCGCGGAACCCGAACGGAGGCGGCGGGCGGCCTGCCGATCGATCGGCTTCGCGAATTCCGCCGCCCGCCCGCCGGCTTTTTGTTCGCGAAGATCCCCGCCCGCCCCGTCGGTCGGCGCGAACGCACTTCTTTGCGGATTGGGGCGCGTGGATTCACACCCACCTTCCGTCCGCTTCTTTCCGCTTTCCATTCGATTGGGCGTTCAATTGGCTTCCGACCGAGTGACCTCCGCCGCCGTGGGTCGTCGTTGATTTCCGCCCCGTTTCGAGCGACCGTTTCGTCTGCCCACCATCAGAATCCACTGCTTCTCGTTCGATCTCCTTCCAGTCGGGAGTCTTCTTTTGAGTCGAAAGAAGACGAGCAGGAAGAGAGGAATGATGTTCTACAAAATCGAGCAACCCGTGAACCAAAAGTAGGTACAGGGGGGTCGTCGGGTGGCCTCGGTTGCTTCTTTCGTTCCTTTCGGTTCCTGCAGTGTCCAGCGAGTGATTCTTTCTTTCTTTTGTTCGAACTTCTTCCGCTTTCCCCCGACGTTTCGGCTGCCGCTTCCCTTTCGTTGCTTGGCGTTCGGCGTGCAGTTCGCGGACGCCCGGCCGCCGCCCGTCGGCTTCGGCGAGTAGGTGGACCGAACGGCGGCGTCTTTTCTCTGCTTTCCGCGGCGCTTTGCTTTTGCTTCTTTGTTTCCGTTTCTTTTGATTAACTCCTCTCCGCATTCACCACCTTCATCGTCAACTACTCTCGACGAAGACGAGCGGGTACTTTTCCTCTTCTTTCGAATTTCACAACCAAACCATCCAACGCTTCGATTTCCGATCCCGTTCTGGCGGGAGCTTGACGGCCGGCATTTGTCGCGGCATTCCCGCCGAGTGCCATCGCACGAACGAAAGAAAATGGCAGCGGAGAACAACGCAGGAACACCCCGAAAAGCGAGCGGACGGCCGCGTTCCGCCGCCGATCGGCCCCGCGCCCTTCGACGCCACCCGGCCGCCCGCTCGTTCTTTTCGATTTGTTGTTGTTTTCCGCGGCGTCCGCTTGCGCGCCGCCGCCGCCGAGGCGGACATCCGCCCCGTCCATCCCCTTTCCGCCGGCTAATGGCCCGAAAGGAACACGTGCGAACGGGAGGAGACGTTCACGCCCCCTTGGTCTTTCAACTTCAACTACCGGCTGATGGATTAACTCCCGCTTATTTCGGCTTGTTTTCGGCCATAATTTATTCATCCCGACCGCTTTTTTCCGCTTTCGTCTCCGTTCTTCCTTTGGTCTTTCCGTTCGTTTGATTGAGTTCGCTTCTTTCTTTCTCTGCTTTCCTTTCGTTTGCTTCTCTTCTACCGCTCCGACCAGCCGCACCAATCAATTCCGTTGCAGGAGGAAGATGCCGCGCTATGACACGACGGACTACCGATTCAACTCGCGCGAATTGGACCCGTGTTTGGCGGCGGAGTTGCGGTTGAAGAACAAGTGAGTCCTCTTCCCCTTGTCCATTCATTACTAACCGGCTTGTTGCAGCGGGATCAATCGGTACTGGATCGCGGGCTGCCTGCTGCTCACGTTCCTGCTCGTCCTCTTCGGGTCTGACGCTCTTCTTCGGCCTCTCGTACTTCAGCGTGAGTTCTCTGCATTCCCTCGTCCGTATTCAATCGATCGTCCGCTTGCAGAGCCGCGGCCAGTACCAGGGCCCGCTGCCGACGGCCGTCGACCAGAAGGCGGAGACGCGCGCGCCGCTCCCGCCGCTCGCCGGCGAGCAGGCGCCCGACTGGACGACCGCGAAGCCGCCGGCCGCCGCCACGTGGCCCACGCCGAGCACCCGCCCGCCGCCCTTCCAGCAGCAACACGCAAACACGCGCCGCTTCAAACCGCAAACGTTCCGCACGTTGCCGCCCGCGACCGTCGCCCCCACGACGCCTCCGCCGCCCTTCGTCGACCACCACGAGCACGACCCCGTCCACGACCACGACCACGGAGAGCACGACGACGACCTCGACGACCCAAAGCACGACCACCACGACGACTCCCGCGCCCACGACCACCGAGGCGACCACCACGACGACTCGTCCGCCGACTCGCGCGCACGTGGTGATCGAGAACCTCATCACGCGCCCCCGCCCGTTCGTCTACTCGACCTCGCCGCCGCCCACTCGGCCGCCGTCGCTGCAGCCGCTTCCCGCCAACGTCGTGAAGGCGGTGGAGTCGCGCGTGGACGGCGCCAAATTCGTGAATCCGAAGGCCGACGGCTACGCGGTGAGTCCTCTTTTTGATCGATCGAGTTCACTCAATTGATTTCCTTCGTTTCAGACCTGCGAAGAAGCGCGCGCGGACGGCAACACCCGCTCGGGCGCCTACAAGATGCACCTGCCGCAAGTCGGCCAGTTCTACGCGCGCTGCCTGATGGACGAGCCGGCCGGCGGCACGTGGACGGTGCTGCAGAGTCGCCAAGGCGACGGGACGCCCTTCTGGAATCGAACGGCCGAGGAGTACGCGGAGGGCTTCGGCGACGACGCGGGCGACCACTGGCTGGGCCTTCGGAAGGTGCGCGCGTTGATCGAAAGCGGCCGCCGGCTCCTCCTTCGCGTCCAGGTCGACGGCAATCGGTGCGCCAAGGACCTCGGCGACGAGGAGACGTTCGTCGGCGAGTACGCGTTCTCGGTTCGTCCACTCCTTCCTTCTCTCAATCATCCCTCTTGATTCGTTCAGATCGGCCCCGAATCGGACGGCTTCCGGCTGGAGGTCTCGCCGCTGCAGCACAACTTCAGCGAGTCGCAGGTGATCGTCGGCGCGAACGGCGGCCGCTTCGAGGTGCCCGTGGAGGGCGAGCAGCCCAACTGTTTGGCCGTCAATCGTCTCGGGTTCGTTCTTTCGGTTCTTTCCAGCTCAATCCCCCTCGCTTGCCAGCGGCTTCTGGATGACCGAAGAGGAGGAGAAGCGAATGTGCGCGCTGTTCGCGCCGAACGGCGAGTTCACCTGCGATCGCCGCAACAACCACTACGCGGCGAGCGTGCGCCATCGGGCGCGCGTCAACAAGGGCTCCTTTACGTACAAGTGGCTGAAGCCGCGCCACACGTCGCTGCTCCTGCGCGAGTGCGCCGCCGGCGAGTGCTGATCTCATCCCTCTTCTTCCGCTCCACCTTCTTCCTCATCCACTCGAACAATCTCGTCTTCTTCTTTCCTCGTTTAGTCGCATTCCTTCCTTTTGTTTCTTTCCATTTCTCTCATTCCTTCCTGCTTAGTCCAACCCGCAGAATGGCCGCAAATTGCGTTCGCTGGTTCATTTGTCGCCAAATTGTCGTGGAAAATTCTTTGGATTGTTCGCGTCTTCCCGTTCTTCATTGGATCTTCTTCTTTTGTTATCTACGTACTTTCTTTCTGCTGCTGCTTCCGTTCATCCCGTTTCTTCTTCTTCGTTCTGATTTTGACGCACCACAATAAACCCGCACACAACTCGCTAACGCACGTGAGAACTCAAAGGAAATCTCTTGGGTAATCGACTCGAAGACGAACGCCTTGATTGCTGCAACATTCGTTTATTCACGCTCTTCGTTGAGCAACAAGCGCCTCAAATGCGCTTCGAGAAACCCAAATAATACGCTCGC
>JAMPIO010000437.1:0-57421 GCA_024699865.1 Aphelenchoides fujianensis | reverse complement strand
CGCAATTTAAAGCTGGCGGTGCTTTGTTCAAGGCACGGGGGCGCCTCCGAATCGGTCCGGCTACTGGCGGTTGGGCAGCCGATTCGGACGGGTTCAAGCGTGGGGACCCGGCCAGCCAATTTTTGCGTTCGGAGGCGGGCTCTTTAGGCCGCCTCCTCATCGACTTGCGCAGGGGGCGGTGTATCAGCCGGTTGCCCGTTTTTGAATGCCGCTGCAAACATACCGCTGCATTCATTCGATTAAAACGAGTGGCAAGAGTGAAGCAGGCGATCAATTCCCAACGAACAACCCGCCTGCTTTCAGGTTGCCATGTCGAACGTGCGCTCGGTGTTCATATGCTCGCTGGCGATCAACGACATCGTGATGTCGCTGACTTCACTCCCGATCACCGCCATTTCGATCTTCACGCGCGATTGGGTCTTTCCGGGCGTCTTCTGCAAGCTGAGTGGCGTCTTCCAGGTTCGTTTGTTTTGTGCAGAGCACTCCGAACATCCTCCGTGTGTTCAGGGCGGGAGCATCTTCGTCTCGTCGTTCACCCTCACCGCCATTGCCATCGATCGCTACGTTTTGATCCGCAACCCGGCCGTCTCGAAGATCGACATGAATCGGGCGCTGCTGTCGGTGGTCGCGATCTGGCTGCTGGGCTACTCGTTCGCCCTGCCGGTGGGCATCTTCTCAAAGGTCGGCTCCTTCCCGCCCATCTGCGGCGTCTTCTGCGACGAAACCTGGCCGGACATGAACGACCAGACCGGCTCGAGTCCGTTGCGCAAGTCCTACGGTTCGTCATTCAAATGAAGAGCGGGGCTAAAGGCTGCTCTTTCAGGCACTTCTGTTCTGATCATTCAATTCGGTCTTCCGGTGATCATCTCCTCGTTGTGCTACTGGTCAATCGGGCGGATCATCAGCCGGCAGATCAAGAAGCGGCATCAGCATCAGGTGTTGCTGCAGGACAGTCAGTCCCGCTTGGAGAACCGCAAGCATCGTTCCAACCGGTGCGTTCGCGAGGAGATCCCTCAGTTTATTCGCTTGATCGGTTGCAGGATGATGGTCACGATGGTCGCCGCCCTCGTGTTGACGTGGCTGCCGCTCAACTTCATCAACCTGTGGCGGGACTTCGCGCCGTCGGAGTTCGTCTCCACGTGGTACACGGTCTTCTTCGCCGGCTGTCACGTGCTGGCGATGTGCTCGGCGGTTGCGAACGTCGTCATCTACTCGTGGTTCAACCCGCAGTTCAAGGAAACGCTCATGCAGATCGTGGACCGGCAGCGAAGCCGGTCGCCGCTTGCGGGCCTCCGGAAGCTCTCGAACGCGGCGCTCAGCGCCCGAACCCAACGCTCCGGTTCGCCATCGAAAGCCGAGTTCTGATTTGGAGCTCTTGATGTTGTTTCGAATCACCAGTTGATTGTTCCAATCAATCCCCCTCGAATATCAACGCAGCTGAAGAAGTGAGTCCTCCCTCGTGCCAAACGGGTGTTCGCCGCATTCGACCGAAAGAGATCGCAAACAAACCTCCCGATTCCTCCACTCTTCCATGCCTCCACCTCCTCCGCATCTCCCTTCCCTCATCACCTCCCACTCTCACTTATTCCATCCATCCACTCGAGCTAAAGCGTCCGGTTTCGTTTAGTCACCAGAATAAACCCTTGAACGACGATCGATTGGTACAAGTGAACACAAGAGGATTGATTAGAGTGAGCAATCAAGAGAAACAAGAGGACGGTCGTTTGGATCAAAGCTCGACCGGTTCGGGGGCAAACGGCTGGTCGTTGAGCGAACGGAGGCGGCGGAAGACGCGCAGTTGGTTCGAATCGAAGCGGTCGGTCCGCTTGAACGAGAGGGCGGTGAGCACGCCGGCGAGGAAGCGGAGCGAGTGCAGGCTGCAAGCGGGATCAATTAAGAGCATTCAAACCAAATGAAGCGAACCTCTGGACCTCGAGGTCGCCCAAGTCGAGCCGTCCCTCGCCGTCGGCCAGCAGCCGCTCCAGCGGCGTCCGTCCGTCGGCTTCGGGCGTCCGCAGCGCCCGTCGAATGAGAAGCCGCTCGGCCGCCGCCTCGTAGACGCCGCGCCGCTGCCCGTCGATTTGGGCGACCGTGCGGAGAAGAGCGAGCGCCTCGTCGGCCACCCGCTCGTCCGCGTGCCCGTGCAGGAGGATCAGATTGCGGGCGAGGGCGTAGTTCGGCCACTGAACGCGAGCAATCAATTGGAATGAACGACAGGACGTACGGGAATGTTCTTGTCCTCCTCGTTCTCCAGCAACTCGCGGCAGGTTTGAACGACGGCGGCGAGGGCCGCGCGGAGGTCGGCGTTCGTGCACTCGCTTTCGTCCGAGTAAGCCTGCAATCCCGCGATGGAGATGAAAGGAGGAAGAGGGCGAACCTTCCGCAAGAACTCGACGTCAACGAACGACCGCCGAGCGGCGACTTCGACGGCGTCATCGCCCGCCCAGACCGTCACTCTTTCAAGGGACGAAAAGCGCACGAGCCAACAGAACGAGCGGCAGAACGCGTGGCGCGGCAGGCCGAACTGCGAGATCTGAACTCAAGCAAGCGAATCAACAGAATGAAGGAGGGGAGCAAACCGGGCGAAATTCCAAGGCGGACTTCGAGAAGAAGGACTCCACTTTCGATTGGCTCGCCGCCTCGCTCGTGACCACGAACAGCGTGTTCGGCGCGTCCTCGACGAGGTGGAAGCTGACGATCGAGAACGGGCGGCTCTGTTCTGCAAACCCAAAGAAGAATGAAAGAAATGAATCGAGATAGGCGAACCCGGAATGCAGGCGGCTTCGCACAACCACCGGCTGTACGTCCAGCCCGATTGGTCTTCGGCGTTGTAGACACACACCTGCTGGATGAGCTGAACGGAAGGCATGAACGAGGGGATGCTGAGAACCCACGAACCTGCAGCTCGCTGTTCAACCGCTCGGCGTCGATTCGGTGCCGCTGCTGCTCGTCCGGCGGGCCGCCCGCGTCGCCGGCCGCCTTCTGCGCGCTCAGGTGCTGGAGCAGGGAGCCGCGGTAGTGCCACGCCGAGTAGTTGCTGGGGTTCTTGAGCAGCCGGTCGGAGAACTCGAGCTCCTCCTCGTCGTTGAGGCGCGCCAGCCGCGCCACCACCCGCCGGTGATCCCAGCAGTGGAAGTTGCGGTGGTCGACGGCGAGCGCCTTCTCGCAGGTGGCCAACTCGCGGGCGAAATCGAAATGCGGATGCCGCTCGATCGCCCATCCGCGCTGGTACCACGCCGAATAGCTCTTCGGGTTGGCGCTCGTGATCGCCGTCCACGTCAACTCGACCTCCGCGTCGAGCAGCTCGGCCGTTCGCTTCGCGTGTGCCTCCTCGTCCTCGTCTTCTCGCTTCTGAATCGAAAGAAAGAATGGAAAAAGGAAGGGAAGAACGCACCTTGCTGAGGGATTCAATGGCCGCTCGTCGCAGATTCCAGAACGTGTACACGTCCGGATGGCGCTTGAGCACTTCGGCCGTCGCCGCCATCAACTCCTCGTCCAGCTCGTCTGCAAACAAGCGATAAATGAGGAGGATGGAAGGTAAGAACACACTTTTGCCCCGCTTCTCGAGGATCACCTCCCGATGGCCGAGGAACTCCTCGAGGGCGGCGGCGCGCTTCCGCTTGATTTCGGCCAGCTGCGCCTCGCTCGCCGGCGTTTTCTTCACGTTGTGCATCTGAAAACGGAGCAAATGGACGGGCTGCTGGAGAATAATCGAAATATAACGAGGAATTGCGGTTGAACGCGCAAAACGAAGGAAAATCGAAAGAATTCTTTGTCCGATGACACCTCTCGTACACGTCAGAAATTTTCTTGATTTGTGGGCACTTCCATTGCATCAACCGATCCAAAGTGACTCAAAACACTTGCGAATTTCATCAACGTTTATTCTGCTGCAAGCAGCAAGAGAAAGCGAACAGAAAGTCCGAAGCGGAAAGTTTCTGCGGTCGGCGCGGCCAGCCGTCGGCCTTACGGTTGGCATTTTGTTTCACTTGCCCAAGGACCACTCCGACGTTTCACGATCTCTTTCGTTTGTTACGGAGAAGATCGAAGAGTCCGTTTATGCGATCAGTGGCCAAAAAACACCTCCCATCCCAATTTCAACACCCGCTCTCCACGAACAACGACGAGCTGCCGGACAAAGCGGTCGGCCGTGCCGACTGCACAAACAGGCGATCTCCCGCTTTGTGCCCCCCTGCTCATCGACGATCGAAGGGCAGTGGAGGAACAAAGAAAGAAGTGTGAAGGAGGAAGTGCGGCTGTTTGGTCAGAAGCTACACGGATCTCGCGTATAAAAGGCGGTCGGACGGAAGTGAGCGGCAGGAAGAAGCGGGCGACCGAAATGGCGGCCTCAAAACCCCGCCTTTTGTTTCTTTTCCACCGCCTCGTGCTGCTGTTCGCCCTCGTGGTCGCTTTCGGTGAGTTCTCTGTTGCAAAGAAGTCCCCAATGATCGCTCCGATTTTCGCTTCGACACCCGCCTTCGCGCAGCTCGGTGGGCTCTTCAACCTCTTTACCGGCGGCGGCAACAACGGCGGGAACAACGACGACGACTCGGATGAGGACTGCGGTGACTAGTCGGCAAAATGCATCCTTTTACCACCGTACTCATTCGATAGTCGTCTGTATTCTTCAGTTATAACCATTCTACTCGAATAAACACCAGCTAACCACCGCCAGCTGCCCAATAGATTATTTATTAACGGCCGCATCGAGCTTATGTACACGTGGTGGGCGGCTTAAAGAACGCAGAGTTGGGTCCAAGAGAAGAAAGAAGAGCGGATTGCCGGGAGATTCATAAATAGGTGGAAAGTTTAAGTGGAAGAATAAAATTCTACTTACAGAATAAACGTTTTCATTACACAACTAATCGACTACTCACTGATGGCCGAACGGGATCGGTGGGGGCGCGTGAAAGAACCTCTTGGTGGTCGGGGGGAGAGGGAGCGGTAGAGAGACGTTCGAAAAGAAGAAGGGGGATCGATTGCAGAGTGCGGGAGATCGCAGTAACCGAGTCGATCACCACGAGCTTCCCACAAAAAAATGATTGCAGCGAACAAATGAAAGAATTATGTACAAGTGTTGCGAAAAGAAGACGCGTGGATCGAAGGTACACGAATCGTGGAAGACGGGCGGGCGGGCGGGAAGGAAGATGCGGTGTCTGTACATAAAAGCGACGTGTCCAGCGAGAAGAATGAAAGGAAGACCACGAATCGGAAAGTCGGGTGTGTTTAGGAAAGAACGGGGAGTATGTACAAGCGAATGGAACAAGAGAGCATGGCATCTGCGTGACCAATGGGCATCGGGATCAACGGTCGGTGGGCATCGGGTTGGGTTCGTGGGCAACAAACAACAAAAGGAAGCTCATACGAATTACAAGAAAGAGTGAATGAGCGGGATTGCGAGTGGAGAAGACCGGAATTCGGGAGTACGCTCGCTCCTTAAGCTTCGAATTCGAATACAAAGCGTATGATTACAAGTGTTCTCTTCGATCAGAGCGTGAACACGTTCAGGATGCCCGCGTTGTCGTTGGGCTGCTCGTGCCGACTGCCCAGCTGCATCAGGTTGAGGAAGTGAGTGCCGACTTTCTGCAACGAGTGGAATAAACGGGGGGATCTAGCGGGTAAGAGTGCTTACCGTAACGTCGGAGACGAGCATCAGCAGGCGGAAGAGCCGAGTGGACATCGCGCGCTCGCCGACCGTCTCGATCAGGTGGATGCTGAGCGCCTCGTGGACGGAGTCGCGGCTGCGCGCCAGCATGTCGGTCATCGCGTTGCTGAGGCCGTACGCGTTCGAATCGAGAGCGATGATCGCTTTCAGGCACACGAACTCGACCTCGCTGAGGCGGAGATCGTGGACGGTGGTGTTGATCTTCTCGATGAGCTGCGTGCGCGTGTAGTTGGCCCGCTCGCGCACCGCGCGCATCTGGGCGGACGGCTCGATTTCGTCGAACTCCGAGCGGAAGGCGGCGAGCGGCGTCTGCGGGTCCACGAACAGGCCGTTCGGCAGGAGGATCTCGCCGCGACGGCCCTCATTGACCGAATGATAGGCGGTGTTCAGCAAGACGAACGGCGCGACGAACGAGCGAATCAGGAGGATCTTTTGGGCCGCCGGCAGGTCGGCGATCGGCTTCAGCGTCGACGCGTAGTCCACCGCCTGCGTGACCAACTGCTTCAAGGCCGCCGCGTACTCCGCCGGCTCCTTCAACGGCACACGACCGCTGTAGTCCAGCTGCAAGCGAACGGATGAGATGAAAAGTTGGAGCGATGGGAAGCCACTCACCGGATTGCGGTTGATGAGGGCCGTCTGGTCGACCAACTCGCGCAACGAGGGCTCGTG
Source organism: Aphelenchoides fujianensis (assembly GCA_024699865.1). NCBI lineage: Eukaryota > Metazoa > Nematoda > Chromadorea > Rhabditida > Aphelenchoididae > Aphelenchoides > Aphelenchoides fujianensis. The sequence continues at coordinate 51,087 of JAMPIO010000437.1, read as the reverse complement.
CGGCGCATCGACGAGCATCGCCTCCGGCTCCTCCGCCGGCGGGACGACGGCGGGCGCGTTGGGGCCGCGGAACAAATCCGACGAGATCTTCTCGATTTGGCGCAACGTCGCGACGATCATCTCCTTCTGCTCGACCGCGCGGCCCGAGGGCGCCTGCGTCTCGGCAAACGAGGGCACGTGGAATTCGGGCTGCTGGTTGGGCGGCGAGGCGCCCTCCGAAGCGGAGCTCGTCGAACTGCAGCGTTGCGCGCCGTCCACCCGCTGGAGGCGCGGGATGGGCGCGTGGATGAAGTCGGTCGGACGGGCGGCGTCTTTCGGCTCGTCGTCTTCGGAGACCTCCTGTCCGTTGCCGCTCATCGAGTTGTGCGTGCGGCGCGGGTTCTTTTGGCGGCCGGTCTTGTCGCGATCGGGGCGGATGGCTGCAAACCGGAGGGTTCAATCAATCCACTGCTCCTCTGCCACACTCACCATCGCGGTCCATGCCCACGGAGAGACACTTGCGGAAGCGGCAGCTGCGGCAAATGTTGCGGCCGATCTTGTCGATCTGGCAGCGGCCCTCGTAGCGGCACGTGTACTCTTTGTTGGAGCGGACGGTGCGACGGAAGAATCCCTTGCAGCCGAAGCAGGTGCTCGCTTGGTAGTGCTTGCCGCTCGCCTCGTCCCCGCACACAACGCTGCAAACAAAAAGATTAGGACGATGGAGAAGATCGAGGATATCGCCCACGGACCGCCCACTTCTTTAATCCCCCACCGTAGGCAGCACTGTTTACCCCGCATTCGCCGGCTCAAAGACCACTTGCGCGTCACCAACGGAAGGGCCGCAGGTGAACGGCGAACACCTGCCGGTCTGCCCGGTGAGTGGACGGATTTATCCGCCGAATGCGGGGGAAGTTCGCAGCCGTCGGTTAAAACACAACTCTTGTGCAGCCGAGGTGCAACCGGTTGGGCGGATTACAAGCCGGTCGGAGGTCGAAAGGCGTGAATTCCACGGAAAGACCACCCAACCGGTCGCCTTTTAATCGGCTTGTTCCCGATCGATCCCCCGCTCGCTCTCCCCACTTGATCGTTCGATCCCTCGAACTCACCAAACATTCGTGGAGTCCTCGTCGTGGGCGGGAAGGATGGCGATCGGCGCCTCGGGCTCGAGCTTCGGCTTCACGTCCAGCACCGAGGAGGCGCCGCTGGACGGCGGCGTCGGGTTGGCCGGCGGGTACGCGGCCTGGGCGGCGGCGGCGAACTGCTGCGCGTGGAGGTCGGCGACCACGGCGGCCGGCGAGCTCATCGACTGGAGCGGCGAGCCGACGGACAGTGAGGGCGCCGAGCCGACCGGCTGCGGGGCGACCGCGTAGTTGGCCGCCGCGTCGATCTGCAGCCCCGCCAGGCCCGCCGCACTCGAGACGACCGGGTTGAAGGCGAACGGCTGCTGGAAGCCGGCCGAATGCCGCAAGAAATCCAGCGGCATCACGGGCGCCGACTGCGCGAACGGCGGCTGTTGTTGTTGCTGGTTGCGCCTGCGCCTGCTGCAGCTGGTGGATGAGAAGGGCGAGCTGAGTCGCCGAGTAGTCGTTTGCGGACATGAGCGCACGCTTGTGGGTGGCTTGTCCATGAGAGAAGGAAGTTCTGTTGGCAAAGCCGCCTGCAATCAAGCACGAAATAAACAAGAGAGAACTCAAACTGCGCGCACGATCGGAAGCACGACACGAAGAAACAGAGCGCGGGAATGAACACGTCAACCGAAAGAACGAAGGGAGGCGGAGTACCGTGTTTGATGACCCTTGAACGCAAACAAACAAGCCGGCCGACCGGCGGACCGAATGAATCGAGAATCAAAAATCACGAGAACGCCGGCCGCCGATGTTCCCGCGCCCCTCCAATTAATATGTTTTGATTCGTGGTCTTCCTCTTCGCCGCCGCTTCTTCTGCTTTCGGTGCTGCCAATCGGTCGGGGCGCCCGCTAATGATCACAAAGCGCGCACTTTGACCTCCGGGCGACACACGGGGGAGCGAATTCGTTTGCAAAACGCCTCCCAATTACGCGCCGACGGCGGGGGCGAAAGGTCGGCAGTGGCAGGCGATGTTCTTCGCAACCGCCGGCCACCGTAATCGAGAAGCAGTGAGGAGTGAGTGGGGGAACAGAAGCGAGTACTCAACTGGAGAGCAGGTGTGTACGATACTCTCGTGGCCGCCGCCCCGTGTGCTCGCTGGAGTGTCCCCGAGGAGCACGCGGGAACGCCGACGCCGCAGCCGGGGACAAAAACCGACTAAAAAATGTGGACGAAACGAAGCAAAAGAGCAGCCGGCCGGCGGGGAGGCGGGCGAGGGGCGGGACCGACAACGGAGGGAGACGAACAACACAAAAACCGAAAAAAGCCGCCCGCCCGCCCGCCCGTGGCCCCTCATCTCAAAGATCGCTCGCCGGACTCCGCCCACCGACCGCCCGTTCCGTCCGTCGAGCGCGAAGAGGCGGAGCGAACGGCCGAGGGCGACGGCGAGAAGAAGGAGGAAGCCGGCCAGTGCGTGGAGTCTCGCAGCCCGCCCGCCCGCCCCAAACGAGCGTGACGTCGGCCGAGAAGCGAAGAGCAAAGATTCAAAATGACGGCGAAGTTCGAACGAAAAAGAGGCGGGCGGGCGCGACGATCGGAAGGAACAACGGCAAGCGCGAAACGAGCGAGCGTGGGGAAGGAAACCCGAAAAAGAGGAAACACGTGAATGGCGCGCGAGCGGGTGCGCCAGTGACGACTCGTGTCTTCCGCGCGCATTTCTCAACTCCGCGCGCCCGCCGCGCAAAGATCAAAGGACACGCGGACCCGCCCCCCGACCGCTCGACCGATCGGTTCGGGCGGCTGCAGCCAGCATGTGGAACTCGCGCGCAAGCGGCGGGAGCGGCAGGCGAGCGGGCGAGCGGGCGGAAGGGCGCAAAACCGAGCGGGAACCTCGCGGCCTTTCCGGCCTCGCGATCAACACCCAACGCCGATGAATCGACGCTCGCGGGAGGCGGCCGCAATTCCGCGAAATCACGTCGATGAACGGCGGCCAATCGCCGGAACGAAAACAAGGACACGTGGCCGGTTAGCGCGTACAAAACACGGCGCGCATTCCGCGGCCGCTTGCTCACCGTTTTCTTCGCGTTCCGCTCGAGCGTCTCGCGTCATTCCGGCCGGCGGCGGCCACGAGGCGCCGATCGCGATCGAAAGCAACAACACGGCCGGCGGCGATCACTTACGAGCGGGCGAGCGGCGGATGTTTTTTGGCTTTTGGCCACGAGATCCCGAGCGAAAGAGCGGCGAGAAGGAGGAGAGAAGGCAGCAAGAAACGAATGAAATCAGCTGATCGCCGTCCGACCGCCTTCTTCGCTCTTCTTTGATCCTTCCTCCGCCCCGAGCGCTCCGCCTCGCCCGCCCGCCCGAACAAACGGCGAGGATCGATAGTCGTTTTTAATCTTTGACTTTGTTCGTTCGCCCGCAAAAGAACCGCTTTGGACGGGCGCCAACTGATTAGCCGAACGGGCGGAAAATTTTGCAAATCGGCCGCTCGCTCGTCCGTCGAACCGCCCGCCCGCCTGTTCGAGTGAGTGGAGACACGAGACACTCGATCGGCGAGTTCGCGCGACAACACGGAGGAGGCCAAAGGTCGGGGGCGGGCGTCTGGACGAGCGGGCGGGCGGGAATGCGCGAGTGTTTGCACGCGGCAAGTGGGCGGGCAGACTGCCAACAGCTAACAAGCCGTAGCCTTGCGTTCGAGTACAATGCGGAATCTAGAAGCCAATTAAAGAAAGGATGCGTCGACTAATTGGAATTTACGAATGACGCCTCACTTCTCCGCTCCACGTTCGACTCGCCGCTTGTTGCGAAACGAAAGGTCGATTTCGGCTGCGGCCACGTTCCGGCCGGCATTTCGGGCCGCCTTCCGTTCGTAAAAAGCCCGCCGAAGAGCCGCGGAGGAGTGGGAAAAACGTAAAAAGCCGCCGGGAAGTGGCCGAAAAAAGGCGCCGAGCGAGAACATGCAAATCGAGCGCCTCGGCCGGCCAGCGGCTATTTCGGGCGTGTGCCGAGGCGGACGGACGGCCGAAGCGGTGCGGGAGTGGACGGCGCGGAGACCAAAAAGCGGCTTTGTTTTTGGCGGCCCGGCTGTACGAAAAGCCGACCCGGTCGGTCAAGGACCGTTTCTTCCACTCGGCACTGCAGTCGAGCAGGAAGTAGCGAGCAGTACGGCGGGATGAAGACGACCGATTAGTCGCCTCCACCTCACCACTTGTTTTGACGCCCGCTCAAGGCTCAAGGATTACGGAGCAAGAAGCAAGCGGTCGGAGATCCCCGCTCTCCATTCATCCCGCACACGCCCTACAGAATCCCCTTCATTCACGCTATTTCGAGCTCCGAAGGCCGTAGCGACCGACCGTCCCGTTTTGAAACACTCGCGGAATAATCAGTCCGCATATTCACGCACGTGTGGTTAACAATCAGAATGATCGATGTGATGCCCCGGACGTTGTCCTTCCGCGTAAAGCGCACCGCCTACCGTAAACCCACCGCAAAAGGCAACTCACGGCAACACCCACCAGTCGACGAGAATAGAAGCGGAGAGGAGCTGGAGGAGCGAACGGCCGAAGAGCAACCGTCCGATCCGCTCGAATCCCGCAGACAACGGGCGGTGCGGAGGTTTAAATGCGGGAGGTCAACCGTCGGCCGGCCGGCTGCTCGTCTCATCCGCCCCTTTTTCTGCACGACTCCGCCCCTCCGGCCTGCAGGCGACGAGCCCCGTTAATTGGCCGTCGATTGAGGAGGGGACGCCGAGAGCGAAGCGGGCGGTCGGGCGGGACGATTAGTCGATGGCCGCGATTTCGGCGACGACTGACGTCTGCCCCGTACGAAGCGACAGCGACATGCCGGCCGGTACGGCCACTCCTGAACGACGGCGACGAGGACGCGGATGTCCATTTGCAGCAATTGATTCGAGGGCGGCTGTACGCGCGCGGTCAGTCCGGCCGTCCGTTCGGCTAATCGAAAGCCGCTCGCCGCGTCCGGCGATTTCGTACTCGCCGCCGTCCGGTCAACGACCACGGCGTCGGCCTCGACTCGCGTACCGGCCGGCCACTCGGCGGCGGACAAATCGGATGAAAGTTCGAGGCGACGCCGATTGCCGCCAATCGACGACGAAGCTGCCGGACGGACGGCCAGAGGTCGGCCAAACCGATTTCGCCTGCCGGCCGAACGGTCCGGTCGGCCGGCGCGTACAAAACGCTCGCCGCCTTAATTGCCCGCTTCAAGCAAGCCGATGGATCGAAGCCGCCCGTTGGAGCGCTTAGCCGGCCGGGCGGATCGCCGGCCGGACGGCGGAGCGCCTTTCGTGGTTTTCGGTCCGAAGGCGTTCGACCGGCGGAGATTCGCGGCCGAGCCGCTTGGCCGCCCGACCGGCCTGATCGTTCGGCTCGATTCGCAGAAGCCGGTCGGTGTGGAAATCCCCCCGGCCGGTTGGGTCGAAAGTCGCTCACCAACCCCCGCACTTTCACGACACGTCGGCCGATCGAACGGCCGCTATTTCGGGCGCCGGGTGACCACTTCTGGACGTCATCCACAACGAAATTTGCAGCGAATTCGACCGTTCAACCGGAAATCCCCCGGCCGTTTGGTCGGTCGGCGGAGTTGTGCGTTTGCCCAGCCGCCGCCTCTTTTGTCCGCCGCCCGATGGATGACGAGCAAACGATCAGGCCGCAGCCGCCGTTTCGGGCGTGCTTTGGCCTCTGCTCGTTTAACCTCCGGCCTTCGAGTGGCCTCGAGGGCGGTCGAGTAATGCGGGCGCTTATGGAATCAAGAATGCGGGCTAAAGATTGCCACCATTTACGCACGTACCGACGGCCTCGCGGTCCAAAACACCTTCCACGGGGCGCGGAATCGAATTCACTGTGGTTCCGTTTTGAGGGCGGCCACAAACACCCACTTTTTGTCCAAAATTCGATTGATTCGCTTCGGTTTGTGGTCAGAGGACGAAAGATTGTCGTTTGATCGTTAGAGTTGCAGCGAGCAGCGAACGTTCGATCGATTTGAATGACTCGTTGTTTAGATTCGAGTACTCGATCCACTTGTTCGCCTGTGATTCACTTTTTTGTTGCGCTTTCCGGAAACGATCGTACCGCCGGCACCGATCTGCAGCCAGCAATTTGGGACATAAACAGTGAGATTCTTCGGAAGTTGGGGGTGATTTCGCCCACGGATCGGAAGGTGGGCGACGGCCGTAAACGGACGACCGGTGGGCGTCGTCCACCCCCTCGCTGCTTCCGTTGTTTATGGCCGGCAGGAATGCGGCGGCTAGCGGCCGTTCGCAACACACGAACATCCGCGGAAACACGCGAGGAGCGGCCGGGAGACGGGGCGGCGAATCACTTCGAGCGGCCGCTCCTCCGACTGCAAACAGGCCGCGAACTAAAATAAACCAAAGAGCAGAGCGATCGCTTTGTTTTGCACCCGCCGCGTCCCCGGCGGCCCACGCCCCGCCGGTCGGCCCACACGTGTGTTGATTTCCGGTCGCTGACGGCCGAGCGGGCGGGAATCTTCGGTCGTGCGAGCGGGCGGCCCGAACGAGCGGCGGGCGGGCGGGAAGACGCGAGTGAGTCACGAGAAGAAAGAAGGTCGTTTTGCTCGTGAATTCCTTTCCTGGATTCCTTCCGGAGCTTCGCAAGCAGGGCAGGAGCGCCAAAAAAGAGGATGTTCTCCGTAACGACGGAGGGATTTGAGTAATACGGCCGCAGATTAGAAGAGCGAACCGTCTGCTCGAAGGTTTCCTCAAACAAGGCCGCTCGAACAAGGCCGCTCGAAGCAGTCAGATCGTAGGAGAAGCCATAGAAGATGGGAGTGAGTCAACAGACGTCCGTCGTAATTAACGGCGAGCGTCACGCATTCCCCCCAGCCGGCGGTAATTGGACGTTCCGTTTGGCCACGCGCCCGTCTCGCGGCGGCAATTTGCGCTGCCGGCGGCCGAAAGTTCAACGCGATTACTGCAAACGACCCACGCGGACTCATCGACCGCGGGCAGAGGAAGTGACGGCAGTCGACCGGCCGTCCGGTCCTTTCGGTAATCCAAACCGGAGGAGGTCACGCGGCCGCCCGCAAGGTCCAAGAAGGCGACCCACTCGAAGCGCTCGAAGCGGGAGGCGGCGGCTTTTGGCCGCATTCCCGCCGCCCGACCGCCCGCCCGCTCCTCTTCCGGATTGACGTCGTGCACACGGCCGGCCGGAGCGCCAAGTAGAACGAAAAAACAAACGAAGGAAGGCGGGCGGGCGGGCGGATGACGAAGACGCGGCCGGAGGAGCGGAAAGGAATTTCGAAAGCCGGCGGCCGCGGCCGATCGGAGGTCGAAAGGCGGCAAGGAGGAGCAAAAAGAAGAGCGGAGCAAAACAAATTCCTTTCGTTCGGTTCGAACCCGAAAAGAATGCAAAGCGAGCGGCCGCTCGGACTTCGCTTCCGTTCCGGCCCGACCACGAGATCTCCCCAGTGGGCCGGCCGCTGCGAGATGTTCTTTTCGCTTTCGCTTCTGCGTCATTTCGAAAGAGCGCGTTCGCGTTCCAAAAGCGACCGTCTACTGTTGAAAACAGCGCGCAGATCTCTGGTTGATGAGTGAGTGGCCGTAGTCGGGACTTCGAATCAAACATTAGTGTGCAGCCGGACAGAAACAAGAGCACGATGGAAGAACTCTGATGTCCTCGCATCGACCCCGTCTACAGTAATTCGAAGGCCCTAATTGCCGAGCTGGCCGGAACGGGAGGGCCGCGTGCAGCGAGGAAATCAAAAACCAGCTGCCGCCCGGCCGAGTGGAAGTGTTCAAAAATAAACTCGCAAAACAACAACCGAAATGTCGGCCGCAAGAAGCGGCCGCGGCACGAGGTCCACGCCGCTTGTCCGTTTTTGCGGCCAAAGACCGCGCCGTTTGACGTGTGCCGCGCGAAGGGCGCCCGCTTGGAGCGCTTCGAAATTCCGCTCGCTTCTTTTCGTTTCGGTTTTTTGCTCGCTTCTCCTCGCGGCCCCTCTCTTCCGGCCACGCGGGCGCCCGAGCCGGCGGCGAGCGGAACGGTCGCGAATCGAAAACGAGGTCGGTCGACGGCCAACCGCGCGCTTTCCATCTTCTTTTTTTCTCGGCGACCTTCGGCCTGCTCTTCGCGGAATTTGGCCACGCTTTCGGTCTCGCCGCCCGCCCGTTTGGCAGCAAATTCGTGGAACGGCGCCCGTCCACGTCTACCGTCTCCCCTCTCGGCCGGTTCTTCCAAAGACCGTCCGGCGGCCACGCGGCATTTTTCTGCTTCGACGCGCAGCGAGCGGCTTTGCGCGGCGGCCAAACGCCGGGTGACGTCGTTCGGTTCACAAACCTCGAAGCGAAAATGGAAACGTCGAATAAACAAATCGAAGAGAATCGAATTTACACGAACGAACGAACGGCCAGCGGAAGGGCGGAGCAGAACGCCCGCCCCTCCCCGGATTGACGTCAACCGTGGGCCCGCAACTCGGCGACTCGCCCTGTCAACCGCAGAGGTTTCTGGGCGAATCGATTCGCGGATGACGCACTTCTTTGCGATCGGCGGTGTAGATTGCTCGATTGTTGCCGTTCTCTGCAACTTCTACCGCTCCACACGGTACAGTAACCCCTCGGAGTTCTCGTGAATCATCGACCGAATTTCGAGTCGAGCGTCTTGCAGCTGGCCGCCGCCATTTTGCGAAAGAATTGTGCTTTCGGTCGACGGTCGGTCGGCCGCGTGTTGTGCGGTCAAGCGAGCGAGTGAAACACTCCCGACATTTCCTCGCCGATTTCGTACACGTTCCTCGTGCAGGTGTTTCTCTCGGCCTTCGTTTGTAGCGGCCGACTCGTGGCGACGAATTGGAGGAACAGTACCACGAACGCCGAAGCCAAAGGCCGAACGGTCTGCCCGCCGTCTTTTGGCGTAAACAACTCCGGCGGCCCGCCCCCCGTCTGCCGCCCGGCGAGGTCGGGCGGCCACAATCCCCGCGCCGCGACTTCCGCGTCGCGTGCGGCCGCCCGAAATGAACGCGGAAGTCGAACGACGAGAAGTTCAGCCGTCGACGGACGAATGGCGGAGCACAAAAACTGCCTGCCAGTTCGCCCGGCACTCACTCACCCGCAGACATGACGCCACTCCAATCTGCGCGCGAATGTGGGCGACATTCGCCGGCCCGAATTCAAAGCAGAACGTTCGTTTCGGCCTTCGCGGGAACGTCGCGAACACGCACGCCGCCCGAGTGATCTCCGGAACAGCCCGAAGGCCAACGGGACGGAGCGCAATTAAAAGCGGCGAATAATCCGCGCCGGAAGTGAAACAAATGAGACGGCGGAATGAAAAGCAATAAAGAAATCTCCTCACTTGCTCTCGCTGGTTCGAAGTCGAAGGAAACGAGTAGAGAGCGAAGACCACCGCGCTCGCGGCTCTCTTGTTTGTGTTGCGAACAGCGAGGAGGGAGCGCGCGGAGTTCAAACAACCGGCCGGCTGCTCGGCCGGAAGCCGTCGAACACTCCTCCGCGTCCCTCCTTGCTCGAGGCGCGTGCCCGTGAGTCAACGAAACACTCGTGGCTTTGCGGAGAGCAAGAATCAAGTGGATTGTGGGTGCACGCGGCCTCTCGTTGCTGTGCGGATTGTGTTCGCGGTCTTTGATCGCCGGCTGTTTGCGGCGAGTTTCGCGGAACGGCCGCCGCTTGTCGCCGTTCGATCCGCCGCGGTTTGGCCGCCGCCCAAACGCGCCCGTCGGTCGCTCTTTTGTGCTTCGCGACCGACCGGCCGGCTGGCGGAGCGAACGCCGCAGGGGCCGAAGAACGCGGAGCGGCGAGGAGACGCTTCGGTTTTCCGGGCGGCGGAGGTCGAAGTTCGTTTTGAGCGGGCGAGTCACGCGCTGGCTGGCTGCAGCCTCGCTCGCGTTCTCCACGTCCTCTCGGCGTCCGAAAACAACCGAAGACCAAACCGAAGGCCTCGCGAACGGTCGCCGGTCGTTCTTTTGTGCGAGGGAGCGAGCGATTCGCTCCGCCTCTGCACCCGACCAACCGTTCGAGCGCATCGAGCAGAGTTCACGAACAAAATGGATCGCGAGGGGCGGGATTTCCGTTGGATTAACCGCAAAAAGATCGATCGATCGCCCAGGAATTGTAAACGAAAATAAAATACGTGGAAGAGTTGCGAATCGAATGGTTTCCGCATCAAAATCGAAGCGAAACAAACCAGTTCGCACGAAAAATGTTTGATTCGATTGGCGCGCAGCCGAGCGAGTCGAGAGCGCGCGACGACGACTCGTTTTGGTCGGGCGTTGATCTCCGAACTTCGCGCGTCGAAAACAACACGACACGAAATGCGCGAGTTCTGCGGGTTGATCAACAGCGGGAACGAGTAAAATCGAGCGACTTCTTTGCACGAGAAGATCACCGCGATTTCGACATCCAAAACGAAAAGAAACGAATGCGCCCGATCAGCCGCTTGACGAAAAGAAAACGGCGCGGATCGGCGGCGGGCGGCGGGAACCGGAAGGAACGGACGGACGGACGGCGGAGAAGCGGCGGGCGGTCGGGCGGCGAGGAAGCGAATTGCACTTTGATCTGGGCGCGAGGAATTTGGGTCAGGAGAATCGCCCGTTTGCTCCGCCTTCCGCCCGCCCGCCGCTCCTTCGGCGATCCATCCGCGTGCAGACGGACGCCCTCGACAACGACGGCGACGACCTTCGGAATGCGCGCGCGCGCAGTCGAAGAAGTGCGGGGCGAATCTTCGAAATGCGCGTGCGGGTGTACGCCGGACGATCAAAAATCGTGTGCGGTTCACGGGCCGGCGGGCGGGGCGGAAAGAGAGGCGGACGCGTTTTGTTGTTTTCCGCCCGCAAATTCGCTGCGATTTGTTTGTCGCCGAGTGATTCATGTGCGCAACCTCGTCGACTGCAACAAACAAGTGGCTGGCGTCCGTGTTCGTTTGGATTCGATTGATGCTCGTCTTGAAGCAGGCAGAACTGCTTTGATTCAACAACGGATTCTTATGAGTCACCAGCTCCACTTGGCCGCTGCTTGATCTCTGCAGTGGAGCAAGGGTCGTTTTCCAAGCAGCGAACAAAAGATGGCTGCTTCCTTGCAAACCTTGCGTCACGACGGTCAACGACCGCTGCAGCCTTCGAATGCCGACCGAAGCTCAAGGCTACACCGACCTTTTCGAAGCGAAGATCGAAATCTCGACTGTGTATTGGATCCTGCTCTTCGGCTCTCGGAGGTCAAACAAAACAAGCCGAGATGTCGTCCGCCTTCGGGCATCCGTTCGAAAGATCGGAGCGGTCGAACGCTCTTCGGTTTGATTTTTCGTGTGCTTTCATGCGCCGTTGTGCTTTGACCACGAACCTTCGGCCTTCTTTCGCAAGCGGCCAGTGAGTCAAGGAGTTCACTCCATGGGGGAGAACGCAAAAGGGTTCACTTTTTGCGTGTTTGTTCGCCGCTGCGAATGACATTTGGCCGCGCCGTTTGTGGAGCGACGGAATTCACTCGATTCCGCGTACTCGCCGCCCGGCCCCCGAAGAATCCAATTAGTTCGACGGCCGTGTGCGACCTTTCGGTCCGGCCGGCCGCCGTTCGCAGTCGACCGGCCAGCCAGCGGGTGAGTCGACGGACCAAAAGAAGTAATTGCCGAGTGAGTGGCCGCACACTCGCAGCGAAGCGAAAGAAGTCGGCCGTTACGAACACGCGTGCCCGCCGGCCCGCCGCTCGGCAAGGCCGGAGGTCATCATCGCCTCTTCGTTTGCTGCAGGCAGCCAGTCGGTGGACGAAGGCGGAAATTGGGACCTTCGGCCTGCCGCCAGCCACAAGCCGAACGAGCGAGCGAGTGTTCTCGGAAGTGGCGCGACGGAAGCCAATCGTTTTTTGTTTTCGTGCGGTCGTCTGGCCGCCCAAATTGCCGCGGATTCGGCGAACGGCCGGCCGAGCCGAAAGCGGCGGCCGGCGGGAAGTGGGCGGCGATTAGAACACACGCACGACGACCGAAAGAAGCCGGAAATGAACGCGGATTTGTTGTGTTTGTCCCAAGTTTCGTGCAGACAGAAGACGCAGGTGTTTGCGGCGAGAAATCCCCCGAATTACGAATCGCTAATCAGCCGCTAGGCACTTCCAGCTGCCTTTACGGAGTTTGGGTTCAACACACGAAACAGCTCGCAGGAAACAGTCGACGGAGGAAGTGGCCGGGAGGAAACGGAAGACCAAAGAATCGATTGATGCCCGGACTACCGACCACTTCATTCAAGAAACGAATTCGAGTGACGAGTGAGTACGAGGTTGACCGCAAACACACGCCTTTCGTAGTCGATCCCCCGATGCTCCCCGAACGGTTTTTGCAAACGTCAACCGGCGGATTCAATTAAACGCCTCCTCCTCGCTGTTGATTCGATTTCGAGTCGCTCTTTTCGTTGCTTTGCGTTGTTCCCTTGGCCTCCCTTTCCTTTGCTGCAGTCGGCAATTACACTCGGTCCCTCCATTCGAATGTTTGCCGGCCGAGCGGAGTGTTTCGGACGGACCGAAAAAACACATGAATCGGCCGAGTGGTGACGCAAACGGCCGCCGCCGAGTGGGGAGTCCGCCGAAGCGGAGTGGAATTAAGACCAAAGAAAACATCTCTCTCGCCTCCATTCAGCGACGGCAGACAGCCGAACGGACGGAAGGATTAATGGCTCCAATTCGAAGTGAAACATGCCGAACAAACAGACGAGAGAAGAGTAATCAGAAGCCGCTTGTTTGGCCAAAACTTCCTGCTTCTCACAGAATAAAGGTGATGTCAGGAAAGGTGCCTGTTTTTGCCTTGATGAAGTGAGTGGTCAAAAGTAGCAGCGCAAATAAGATTGCACCCTACCTGTCAACCCAAGAGGAATTTCATGTTACCCTTCTTACTTTGACCCCTTTTCGTTCCACTTGTTTCGATCAAACAAGTGTCAAAGCAGCGTCTTATTTTAGTTGCCGTTCCCCACGAACCGTAGATCGAGGAGAGCCAAATCGGCGTCTATTTCGGAAGTTGACGTCACCGCGCGGATCGTCGACCTTTCTGCGGCGATCGAAGTCCGTTCCTCCGTCTTTCGTCATTCGTTCCGCTTTCCCGGCGATCAACTGCGTCACGTGTTGATCCACGGGGAGAGGACGGAAGGATCAACGATTGAGTCAAGTGGGTCGGCGGGGTGATTAGAAGCCGGGCGTTCTCCGGCGACCGCTCTTCGCTGCAGCCGACCACCGAACGACCCGCTGCACCCCTCCGCCGCTCTCTCTTACGCACTCGGGGAGGACGGCGATGAGTCGCCGTTTGTCATCGACGCCCCCCGGCCGGCTGCGCTATTTGTTGGCTCCACTACGCATTTTTGGAGTCCTCGGCAATCATCGCTCGCTCTCGTGTTCGAAGACGAACAGTTTTTGTGCGCCAAGAGAACAACGACCGCCGGGCGGTTGGTCGGTCGGGGGATGAGAGGAACACGCACTCGCCCGGTCTACGCGAACAGCGAGAAGAAGAAGGCGGAGATTCGCCTCGCCGCCTTCTCCCTCTCTCCCTTATCACCGGCACGCACGCCCGCCTGCCCGCCAAACGCAAAGGACGCGCCCCGAAATGGTCGAAATTCACATGATTTTTGTGCTGCGACGCACAAACACGCCCGGAATGACGCCGAACGAAGCACGAAGGGCGAGTTCCGGCCAGGGACCCGCAGATTCCAGTCAACAATCAGCCGTTGGTAATTAAGAAGGAGAGTGAAATGCACGTGCCCCCCCCCATCACCAATCGATCGATCGATCGATCGACGGAAGGCGGGCGTGCTGCAAGTGCACTGAACGGAGCGGGCGGGCGGGCGGGCGAAGGAATGCACTCGCTGATCACCAGCAGGCGGCGGGCGCCGACGGAGCGAAGAACAACTCGCAACAAATTGGTGGTGGGCGCGTGATCTCCCGCCCGCTTCCCGTTTCGTCTTTCGCTTTTGATCGTCGCCCCAGAATGAGTGAGCGGCGTTGATTGGAAGGCCGCCGTCTGTTGGCGGGCAGCAACGCGGAAACGCAGTCGCAACAACGCGCAGCCCCGCGCGCCGCCCGTCGAGCGACAAGCACCGACCAAAACGGAAATCGACGCCCGTCGCATCACTTCGCCGCAGCCGCCATCGACGCAATCTTTGGACCCGCGCCGCGCCGCCTTCACGAGTGCGCGCGCGAAGATCACGACTTTCGAAGGGCGGCGCAGAGAGCGCGATTGATCGACGAATGGATCTCGTTCACGTGCTCGCGGATCCATCGATCTCTCGCCTTCCTTTCGAAACGAAAGAAAGCGATCAACAAACAACGCGGAAGAAACGAGCAGGTCGAAGTTCGAAAGTCGGGCGATCGACGGCCATCAACCGGCCGCTCGCTCGCGCCATCGCCGGCTTCTTCACGGAAGCGAGCAGCCGAGTTTCCCGGGCGTCTGCCCATTCGCGGAATTCCTCTTCGGGTCGAGCGGCCGCCTGTTGACAAACACGAGCGGGAGCAAAAGTCGGCGCGCCGGTGCGGGCGTCCGGGCGTGATTTTCAGGCGGCGATCACGAGGCGGCGATGCGGGCGGCGATAACAAGCGGGCGGCCGGTCGGACAGTCGAGAGTGCGCGTACCGTACGTCAACATGGTCGTCTGTTGCACTGGCGACTGCCAACTCCGCCGAATGACCTTCCGCTTCGCTCGGGCGATCGACTGAGAACTCCGCCCGTTCGATCGGCAGACGACCCACCGATGGGAACGCAACCGAAGAGTGCGGCCGCCGAGCGCAAAGTACGTGGACGCACGCCCTCGTTCTTTGCTCCAACGGGCGCATCTTCCGAAATGTTTGCAGCACGGCCGGCGGGTGCAATGTGCACGCTGCTTTCACAATCGAACGAACGAAAACAACCGGAAGAGTACCGTACATTCCTTCTGCCTGCTTCTACTCTGGTCCATCTTGCTGCCGCTGCTGCCGCTGTTGATGTTCGCTGGCCGAATTCTTTCGCTCCAAACGCGAATTTGTAGCGCGCGGATTAGCGGCCAACAAAAAACGTCTGTTTTCCCTCGCCCACCCGACCGCATGATCGCGAATTCACTTTCCGTTTACATCGGCGGCTTTCCAGTGAGTCAACCAACCGCCCTTAGTGGAACGGCGGCACTTCACCTCCTGCGGCCAAGCGGATTTCGGCGGAAAGCCGTCGGAAAGACGATTTGCGTCTCGCCGCTCCGAAAGCCGCTCGATGGTGCAGCCGAATTCGTTTGTGCTGTGCCGCTAAGCCCCGCCGGTTTCATCAACGCCGTTGCCGTTCCGGGAACCGTCGGGATGAAGCGGCCGGTTGTTTACGGCGCCCCTGAACGGCGGCCGAATCGTAACGTCAAACTCATTCCGTCCGCCGCCTTCGGGATTAATCCGCGACGGTCTTCGGAGGCGGCCCCGAGGTGGCAGAGGGATCACACAAACACTTGGACCGACTACACGCTCGCTCGCTGGTACGAACGAACGAAAGCGAACGTAAAGCGAGGGATTTCGCGGATACGCCGGCTTCTTTGCGTACGGTAGAGAATTCCAATTAGGGGGCAAGTGCGTAGTCGGTCGTACGAACGAACGTTAATCTCTCGAAACAAACAACTTCTTTGCGCTTCCGCCTCTTCCTGGGTGGTCCGCCGGCTTACGGTCGTTTTTTACATGAACTGCCCACGAATTCCGTTCGTTGCCCCCGCACTCCGTTCGCTCCTCGACCTCTTCCTCCTCGTCGTCGATGTTGTCGTGTGTTTAAACTCGTCGAATGTAAATGCGAAGCGGCCCGGAGGGGGTTCGGCGAATTCGCGGGCGGCGATAAAACAAGTCGGTTTGGCGCGAAACTTTTCGTCCACTTGCGTCCGCCGCTTCCCGCCGCCCGCCGATCGAACGGGCGCGGCGGCTGGCGATCAAAAGTCGAAGAGCAGAGACGGCGAGAATCGAGGCGACGACGCGACCGCTTCGCCCGCCAAAACACCCGCCCGCCGCCCGTCCGGTTGGTCGGTCGATTGCACTCGCTGCGAACTGCGAACTGCAAGCCGTCGACGGCGAGCAGGGCGGCTGGTTGGCGGCCGGCGAGGTCGTGGAAACGGGCGGCCGGTTATCGCCGCCGTTCGGTTCCGGCGAGTCACGAGGCGGCCGGTCGGTCGGTCGGTCGATCGGCGGCGCTCATTCGAATTCGAAGCTCGGGCGATCCGATCGGAACACAAACCGGGCGGCAAATTCCCGGAATGTTCAGGCGACGTCCAAAAAGTTTTAATCCGCTTGCTAACACTCGGGGGTTGAGTGCGTTGTTTTGCTCGCCGCTCGTGCCTCCGCTCCGCATCGAACCACCTCGGAAGCGAGCGGTCGACGGAAGGGGGTGCATTCGGACCAAAAGACGCCGGCCGGCTGCCGCCGGTGAGATCACGAGTTCCGGTCGGGCCGCCTGCTCCACGCAATCGGCGGCGTTCGCAAGAAGCAGCCAGGAGCGGTCGCCGCAATCAATTGGCGGGCCCTCGGTCAAAGGTCGGCAGTCACACGCTGCCGAACGGCCAGCCAGCCAGCGCACTCATTCGCCCCGCCGCTTTTGCTGCAGCCAGCAAGCGATTCACGTGCTCATCAATCAGGCGGGCGGCGGGCTGAAGACCCCCGAATTCCCACCATCCGTGCGCGAGTTTAAAGTCGCCCGACGACTACGGTCTTCTCATCACACCCGCCTTGTTTTCGACTGTTGATCACTCGGAGAAGAAAAGGCGGATGTTTCAAAACACGGCCGCCGCTCGTCGATTGACGTCGGTTTTCGACCCCGAAAGAAGACCAAAGTTCTCGTTCGCGGCGATCGGAGAGCAGAAGCGATCACCCATGATCAGCCGTCAGAGGCTTTCTTTTTCGTTCTTCACCCCTTCGAACATCAAAGCCGGCTACCATTGGAGCGGAGTACAAGGAAGAACGAGGGCGCGATCACTCGACGGCACACGAGCGCCAAACGTTCACGAGAACACGATCGTAAACACGCGAAGACAAGCCAAGAAGGCGAAGAGGAAGTGCGGATGAAGGCGAGTTTGGTGTGTCGTCGGTGAGAAACGAGCAGAAATCGGCGGAGTGTAGCTGGGAATTCAAAAATCAACCCAAGGAAAGCGGAAGTGATCGGCGGTTGATGAGAACAAACGGGGAGAAGGAAGGGGCGCTCGTGGCTTCTGATTCACCCCCGATCGTTCGAAGAAAGTCCTCTTGTTTGATTGTTTGGTGGGTGAAACGAAGCACATGAATGCAGGCTGGAATGCAAGTGGCAAACGGTTCGAAGTCGTCGAAAATTCGTGAAACTTCCGCCTGGCGTTCGTTTCGACCGATCACCATAAGCCGGCAGCTTACGAACCGGTTGGAAGAACGGACGAGCGTTGAAAGGTGGATTTGCATTCGGCCGTCGTGATCGAAGTCCGTTCGCCCTCGAGCATCAAACAAGAGAGAACAAGGAGGAACGAGCGAGTGGGAAGCGAACTCGCGGGAGACCAAAAGCCGCTCGCGCGACTCCACGCTCACTAATCACTCGTTTATTTTTGGAAACAAACGGGCGAAAGAAGAACGACGACGTGAAGTGCGCAAACGGCCGCGAGCAAACGACCGGCTGATTTCCGTTCGCGCGCGCGAAACCCCCCGAGCATCCGAACGCTCCGCAAACACGAACCGATTGCTCGAGCACGCGGAACGACCGAAGGATTGAGGGCGTAAACCACAAGAAGCAGCAGGCGAAGATCCAAGCAGCTGTGGAGTGAGTACACGCGAGTAATGAGCGAGGAGAGAATGCGGGGAAGAATCTCGTGACTCGTAATCAACTTTTATTGCATTCCTTCTCGAAATTCATCGCTGGCTGCAAAAAGCGGTGACTCATTTCTGGCGCCTTTTTTTGCAGCAAAAAGCCGCTCGCTCGCTAATCGAAAATCCCCACCAAAACAACCCGAAATGTCCCGCTTTCGAATCAAAGACCATCTTCCGCCTCCACGGGTCGTTGATCGCTTCCCGCTCGTCTTTCAACAGCGTGCAGGCGATTTCTGCTCAACAGGAATTTGCGGAAGCGCTCTAATGAATGCTTGTTCCAAGGCGGGGAAGCGGAGCGTGGAGCATTCGAAGCGTTACTCATCGGGAAAGAATCCACTTTACGTTGGCTCGTTCATGAGCCAACAGCTTCGAATGACCCAACCCAAAGAAAGGTGCCAACCGCTTTGATTTAAAATTCGAATGCGGAGATGGCTCGAGGCCTACCCTGTTTCCAAAGCACGTGAACCACTTGGCAAAGAAAGCCTCGAATGCAAATAAAACGATCTTTGGTCACCCACAAAACAAGGGGGTTGTTGTTTGACCCCGCCGGTAGCCACAATGTTCGTGATCGGGGGAAACGTTTGATTTCTTCGCCGTCGACGGTCACCCACTCGCCGAACTCGCCGGAATCGAAGCCGCGAGCAACGGCGCGAATGTTTGAACAGCGGCCGCCTTGATCAAAACAGTCGGTGCGTAACGGGGCGTTCGGAAAGAGGAACGAACAGAACTTTCCGTTGCGTACGGTGGTCGACCGACGCCCACGGAGATCCGAAACGAGCGCCTCGTGCAGCGGCGGACAGATGTGCAATCAACGGCGGCGACCGGCCCGGCTGAATGACTCAATCGACGCGCACAAGTCCGCTTCGTTCGTTCGTTCGTTCGTCGCAAAAAGACGCGGCGAGGCGACGATTGACGTCAATTGGGGCCGCAAATACCAGCGCGCCCCCAATTTGCTCGTATTTGTGTGCCGCGCGTAGGCAGCCGGTCGGGCAGGTCGGCGAATCAAAAACAATGCGGGTCGTTAAGTACGGTAGTCGGGGAATGTTTTGAACGGAAGAAGTTCGGAAAGAAGGAATGCACACTCAGCATACACACGATATTCCACTGCTCATCTAATTTGTTTTGATTAGCTGGCGACCATTGGATCGACCTTTGGTCTCGGCGGCCATCTCGGTGGGCCATCAACTGAAAAACAAGGAGCTTCCGTTCACTTCGATGCTGTTTTGTTGTTGCTTCCAATCCGGCTAATGCGCGGCGACGGAGCTTTGAATCATCCGCGACGAGCGCAAATCCCCCCCCGTTTTGATTAAAAACGAGTGGTGAAGACGCGCCGTCGTCGCCGCCGAGGGTCTTCGGCCTGCCGGCCGGCCGTGTGGTCTTGTTTTGGAGCCCCACAAACGAACACCTCCGAAGACAAACAACCGGCCGGCCGGGGGGAGCGCATGACCGGACGCCGTGTTCGTCTTTCCGTCCGGCCGCCGGGGGCGCGTGCTGCAGATTGGCGGTCGCGTAATTTCCGCACGATTCCACGCGGCTTTCGGACTTCCGATTAGCCGCGCCCCGCTCGCTCGACGACCAACCGGCCGGCGGGAGGGGATTCGGTTTCTTCGGGCTGCCCCCCGCAACTGCGGCGAGCTCCTCGCGTGTGCTCGCTGACCACAAACGGAAGAACGAGCATACGATCCTTGAAGCCGTTCATGCACCAAAACAAGCCCTGCTGGTTGGTTGCACAAATGTTCGGAGCGTAAAGAAGATTACCGGCCGCAGTTCAATGATGCCGAACAAAACAAGCAGTCGGAATGATCTCCGCACTCCCATCCTGCAGCCGGAGCATCCGATTTCGTCCATTCGACCGCATTAAACGAGCAGCACGCCGATGGGATCAGACGGCCGCGGATCGCATTAGAGCGATGCCGCCGGCCGGGCGGCAGCAGAAACGAACAACAAAAACAGAAACGAAGTCGGGAGCGCGCCGTGCAAAGACTGAAGAACGCGGCAGCCGCTTAGCCGAACACTCGACTTTGGGCTTGTTTACTTCCAGCCAGGCATCTGGGGGGCTACTGTACGGTAATCTCGCGTCCATTTTTAGCCAACGGTTTGTATTCGCTGCAATCTCCGCTCATTCGAACGCTCACCGCCGAACGGAGCAGACCGACGATTAAACGGGAGATTCCGGTCGCCCACCGGCGGAGCGCCCGATTTGGACGTTCCGAGAAGCACGCGAGGAGTTCGCCGGGGGGATTGATGAAATCCGCCGAGTCGAGCTCCCGATCGGCCCCCGAAGTGGCGACCGGAAATCTCGCGTTTCCGCAGCGCCTTTAATCCGGCCGGCCGACCGGTCGCGTGTTCACGCCGCTTACTCACCGCTCGGCCGAACGGGGCGCCGTCTCGTGACTTCCGACCGCTTTCGACCACCCGGCGAGGCCACGAATCAATCCGAACGGTCGCGAATTCCGCGAATCTCGATCGTTTGCGGACGTTCGCCCTCGGATTAGCCGCCGGACGGCCGTCGTCGTCGACCAATCGAACAATCCACGACTGCTCGCTCTCGATTGCAGCCGGCTGCCGTCGACTGGTCAATTTGGCCGTCCCTACCTCGCTTCGCTAGAAGATTCCCAGTTAGTAACCGCCGGATTACTCGACGGTCGCTCGTCCGTTCGGTCATTCCTTTGTTCCCCCGATGTTTACTCCCTTTCTGCGGTCTAATGAACGCCCGACCACCCAGCGCTAATCCCCACGCAAAGGTCGGACAAAGAAGCAGGAATGAACAGAAGGAAGGACGTTAATGAGGTTCGAGAAGCCGCCGTTCGTCCGCTCATCGGCGCCGAATCGAAAACAATTGACGTCGTCTACCCGAACGAAAGAAAGAAAGCAGAAAGGAACGCGAACGGAGCAGATTGGAATTCAAAAGAAATTGATTCCTTGCATTCGAGAAGCGCACATTCATTGCTGTTCGCCCACAATCACGTCATGTTCGGGCGGCCCACGTGTTTCGCTTGACCTCCGCCCGCCCGCCCGCTTGTTTGTTCGCTTCTGGGCGGCCGGTCGCCTCCCGCGCCTCCCCTTCCTTTTGCGGCGGCCCGCAATTCGAATTAACCGCCCGCGCCCGCACGCCCTTTCTCGCCGTTCCGCCTGTCCAGAAGTCAAGGACCGAACGCGGACGGGCGGCCGGCCGGAGGGCAAAAGCCGAAAGGCCGCAAAGAAATGCGGGAATGCGGGCGGCCGCAAAGGTCGCCGCCGCCGAGTGACGTGCGCGAACGTCAGGCCACTTTCGGCTTCTTCGGCGAGGTTCGGCCGCCCACTCGCCGCGACTCGCGTGTTTCCGCCCGCCCGCCCGCCCCTCGTTTGCAATCGGAGAACGCCCGCCGAAGGCTCGAATTGCCGTCCGACCTCTGGTGGCCAATCGGCGAGGCGTGGTCGGCATAATTGGAAAACAGAAGGAGGAAGTGGGAGTGTAAGAAAGGAAGAAGTAAACAACTTTCGGCTGGAAGGGCGGCCGCCTGCTCGAAAGAAAGAACGACCGTAACCCGATGACTAGCGCGCATCAAGAATGTCCAGACCGCTGAATCACGACGCATCATGTCGCCGATTCGAACGGAGGATGGGGATGAGTGTTGTAGCGAAGATGCGAAAGAGCCCAGATGGCCTGCGCGCGACCGTCAACGAAGAAGCTGATCTGTGGACTTCTTTAAAAAGTGTGGACCCCAAAAAAGTCTGACGTCCTTCATCCTCAACCGCGGGCCGAGAAATCCCATTCGACTCGCTTCGAACGAGCCGCCAGTGACAACGAAGCGCGATTTGCGCTCCCCCACGAGATGCGAGATGTTCCGAAGACGCAAAAGGATTCCTTTGCGCATCATTCGGGCATCCCTCTCGTCGATTCCATCAGCGAAGGCGTCCAAAGAATCTCCTTGCGCAAGATTCCCATTCGATTCATCCTCAAACGATGCAAATAATCCCTTGCGCCGAAGACAGCATCCACCCTCGACTGTCCATCCTTGAAGCGTCCAAAGTGCTTTTTCTGACATGAATCGAAGACGTGAGATCAAAAGGCCAAAGTTTGACCTCCGACCGCATCATTTTTGTTTCGCAATCAATGCGGCAATGCGGCACCGAGGAGCACCGCCGGCTAATCCGCCGGCCAACACGCCAACGAATCCAAACCGCAATACAAACGCTGACCTTCGGCTTTCGGATCGGCGGATTTGCAGCGTCGGCCGGATCCCGCTTGCTCGGCGGCTATTTCCGTCCGCAATTTGTGGCCGATGGCCGACCGGCGAGCGAAGACCGCACTCGATTATGCCCACTCGCTGGCTCTTCACCCTCGTTCCGTCGTCCTCTCGTTAACCCGCCCAGCCGCGTTGTTTACCGCCCGCCCGTTCGGCCCAACCTTTGACTTTCGGTCGGGCCGGCGACGGCCGAGGGGACGGGCGGAATGAATGCGGCGGTTGGACGTTTGCCCTCGAGATTCCACGGCATTTCCGGCCGCCGGCGGGTTTCGCAAGGCGCCGTTGCACGAAAAGGTCGGCCCGTTTCGGGCTGCAACGCTCGACCGCCTTCTCGTGGGCACTTTCGGGAATGAAACGAGCAGGAAAGTAAACGGAATGGAACGAAAGCTTTCTTGCAGCACCAAGTGTTTCACAACAGCTGCAAATGACTGCAGTCCTTTATGTGTGGCCATAACGAGCGCTGTTTACGCGGCGTTTACGCTCGACAAACCCCAAAGGTCACGAGGCGCGTAGTTTCGAACCGACAGTTGCCCGGAATAGAACGACCACCCGGTGCACAGTCGAGAGTCATCGACCGGATGTTCCCCTGCCCTCACAGGAGATCTTTGGTTGGCTACTTGTGCCCAACGAACAGAAACGGAAGAATTGTGTTTGTTTTGTTCCCTCTGCAGGTATTTTCGTTCGGGCGCCGCTCCAAATTTTCGTCGTTCGACGCGGCGATCTTCGAATCGCCCGACTGGGCACTTGCACTCACTCATTGAGGCGGCAAGGGCAGGTGAATACAATCGGTGACTATTTGATGGAAGTTTCGTAAAAGAAGACAAACCGGTGGCCAACGTTCAACGGTTGACCTCCGAACTTATGTCCAACCAGAGATCGCTCTGTAGCCATGGGCTTGATTCGATTCAAGCCCCCAATGCACGCATGTCTTTGGATTGAATTCAACGAGAAAACAACACACGTCTGGCCAAAGGGAAACTCATTTGGAAGCACAAAACACGCAGGAAACTTCCGTCTTCCGTAATGAGTCAATTCAAAGACCACAAGGAGGACAGGTTTGAAGGTGAAACACAATCAAATTATCGCCCTCAGCTCAAATTAAAGGGAACCTACCGTATTCCGTCGCTCCCGCTTGGCAGCCGTTCAATTCACGCCGGAGTGATCACGAGAACAATCGGCCGATCCCCCGCGTTTCCCGCCGGCCCGCCGATCGTTCCGCCGATTCACGGGCCGGCCGATCGAAAACACCCGCCCGCCGTTTGGCCGCCGACCAAGAGCGACGACGACGACGATCGTTGAACGTTCCGTTCATTCAGCCGACCGCCCGCCTCCCCGACTGTACGAAACGGGCGGCCGGAAGCGAACAGAACGACGGAAGAAACGAGAGTTGAATCACGATCCCTTCCCGGCCGTCCCGCCCGCTTTTTATTCACCGTCTGGGCGGTCGACGGGGGGGGTGTTTTGGCAAGATTTCAACAACATTCGCTCGTTCGAACACGCCGACCGTTCATGTGAACAGAGCGGAACAACGCTTTTCTTTGGTTGAACTACCATTCAAGCAACCAGAAGTTCTTAACAATTAACCGAAAAGATCTAAAGTCACGTCACGGATCTCAATCGATCGCTTCAATTCTAACCCAAGCACTGCAAACTTCGAAGACCCCCACAACCAAGAACCGAAGCTTTAATTATTAACTGATTGCGGAACAACAAGGAGGAGGCGAGATATGATCGGAGGGTGAGAACAAAGGGAAGAACAAAGCGGCCCGTCGATCACTCGGCCTTCTCCCTCGTCTTCAGCGGCTTGTGCATGATCACGTAGCGCTGGGCGACGGCGAACGAGGGCGAGTAGCCCGAATCGAAGGTGTTGTCTTCGAAAGCGATGTGGTAGTCGTCGTTCGGCATTCTGCGGGCTGCCGTTCCACCACTCCCTGCAAGCAACCGAACACGAATGGATGAGTGGAAGAAGGAGGCACCTTGTAGAAGCAGGTGGTCTGCGGGTAGAGGGCGAGGACGATCGCATCGATGGGGAAGAGGGCGTGGGCGTCTCGCTGGGGATCCGCACGGAATTCGGGCAACGGAATCAAGTAGGCGCGCCTGATCGCAATCCGCCTGCTGCTCTCGTCGTCGATGTCCCGAATGTCGTACTTGCCGTGCGAGTTCTGGTTCTAAACCAGGAGTAATGAAAGAAGATGGACGGAAGGAAGGAACGTACAGAGACCATCGCCAAAATCCAAACGTCATCCACGAACGCGGCGACCACCGTGTTCGGCGGCGATCTCCGACTTGTTCGCGTAGGCGATCGCCCCCACTCCAGCGGGCGGGTACTCGTTGATCGTCGCAACGTAGAGCGGAAGGGTTTTCGCCTGCTCCGGAGAGGACGTTGATCATCTGCCCACGCGACATCTTCGAGTTTAAGGACGAGCTCGAACTCCGCCTGCCGGATGGCGCGGATTTCGGCGAGGATCTTGCGAATCGCCTCGGCTTCCGTCTGACAGGACTTGAGGGCCGCTTCGTAGAGGCCGCTCAGCTTCAGCTTCACCTGTTGGGTGACCTTCCCGTTCGTGACGAAGCGCTTCGATTGCGAGCGGATGGACCGCAGCGATTCGTTCGTCTTCTCGTGCTTCGCCGGCAGTTTCGACAGCTGGAAGCGAAGGAGAACGGAAATAAACGGAAGGATTTCGAGGGAAAGAACTCACTTTTTCTACCGCCCGGTAGCGCGCGTTCTCCAACGCGACCTCCGGCGCCGTCGGCTGTTCGCTTCGCGCCCCGCCGCTCATCTCCAGCGGGATCTAAACGAGCAAACAAAATTAATAGAGTGGAATTGAAGTGGGAGAGAGCAGGCAAACACGCGTCTCGACCAATTGTACGCGGAATCCAAGGCGTGTCCACGAATTTGGCGCCAAAACCCGACCGCTCGCGTTCCGCCTGCTGCGGAACGCCAAACCGGCGACCATCCGGGCGGGAGGCGACGCGGGCAGCGACTCCATTGGACGTCGATTTGGCCGTCTACTTGGATCGGAACCGGCAGTTAAGGAGCCAACATATCATGTGGATGCGTGGAAGCCTCGTGAATCAAAGGCACCACATGCTCACCAAGTTTCTACTCAATCAAGCATTTCTTAGCGCCTGTCAGTCAATTACCGATTTGCTTTATAGCCATATTCGATCTTTGTTCCATGTTTGTTGATTGTACAGGGCGCTATTTACTGCAGGAATAAACAAAAGAAGAATCTTGAGCTCGCATCCCCGTCGCTTCGTCCCGCCCGCCGTCTGCCGGCGGATCCCCGCGCCCGAGCGGCAGACGAGCGGCGAGCGGGCGGGCGGGCGGCGGGTGAACGGGGCGGCGGGGCGGTCGGGTTCGCGAAAGCGATGGGAGCGGGCGGGCGAGGGCGTGGGAAAGCGCAGAAAAGAAACGCCTCTTGCCGCCCGCTCGCCGCCCCCTTCGTTCGTTCGTTTGCTTCTCGCCGGCCGCCGCTCCCGCCGATTTCTTTCGCGCTTTTGTCTCCCCCCTCGTTGCTTGCGAAAGAAAGGAAGAAACCCGACGAAGGGCTCTTGGTCGCCGATCACGTTGCCCGCCTTCCCATTCTTTCGATCCACCCGCCGTTTTGATCACTCGAATTCGATTTCGCTCGCCGAAACTCGCGCGCAATTCGCAGGTGATTGCGCGTCATCGTTTTCACGTTCTATTGCAACGAATGGCGGTGGGAAGGCGGCGATATCGAGGCGCGCGAAAAGCCCCCTTTCTTTCCCACCTTCTTTCTTGCGACTTTGCTGCCGCTTCCCCCCGCCACGACGCTCGGCAAACAAACGAAAGCCGCGCAAAGCGGGTCGTGAGAAAACTCTTCCACCGCTTTTTCGGAGGAGACGACCCGCCCGCTCAGTCGGCCCCCCGTCTTTCCTTTTGCATTTCTTCGGTCCAAACGGCCGCCCTTCGGTTTTCGTGGGTGCGTTGGAATGCGGGACCAGGCGACGTCCACGTTGGTTTCCGAGCGGCCAACGGGCGGGAGGCGGCCGGAAGCTCTCCGCTTTTTGCGAACGCTCCGCGTTGTTTTTTGAAGCCCACCGGAACACCCCATTTGAATCCCGCCGCCTTCCTCCACGCTCTGCGTCACCCCGCCGCCCGCCCGCCTGCTTGCGAACGTCGGCGGTCGGTTTGACGTTCGGCGTGTCGCTCGCTTTCCGCGTTCTGACGCGCTCGACGAGGACGATCGAGAGCGGCGGGCGGTCGGAGGGGGCGCGTGGATTAGCGCGAATTTTGTTCGTCACGATTGACCACGCTGCTTCCTCACTTCAATTTTATTTCGTTTGTTCTTGCAGATGTCCCTTCCGGCCACGATGAACGGACTCTTCAACGGCACCGCTCCGTCGCCCGACTTCAACCATCTCTTCGGTGAGTCCCTTCTGCTCTCCTGCTTTCGGCAAGTTCCATCGGCTTTCTCGGGCCCATTCGCCGCAGTTCCGCACGTCCTCCGTCTTCTCCACGATTATTCACGGCGTGCAAATCGCCGCCGTCCGACGCGTCCGGCGCGCTCGTTTCCCAAACGACGCCCGCGATTTCGGCGGCGGCCGTGTGAAATGCGGCAGCCGGGAATCTGCGCGCGGTCTCGTTTCTTTGCGGCGACGCGCGGCGCGGCGATTTTCCCATCGAGACGCTCTCGGGAATCGATTCCATTTGGCGCGTTGTGGGAGCGGCGCGGTTCGGTGGTTGAGGCGGCGGCTTCCCACTCGTAAAACCGCCGCGTTCGATTAACATTTTTGACTGCGGGACGGCCGGAGAGTGCCTACGGTAATTCGGACGCCCGAAATGCAGATGGATTGGGTGATTGCCGCCGAATCTACGACAAAACAGCGTCCGCTTCCTCCTCGTTGGAAGCTCGAAGAACACTCGCCGTTGGGCTTTGAACCGAAAATAACCTCGACGCTTGCCGCTGCAGCGTGACCTCTGATCTTTCGCGCATCATCGCTACACGGCGGCTGTGCTCTTCGACCTGACGGGCGGGCGGGGGCGAAGAACGCCGGGCGGGAGTCAGTTGACCGCCGCCCCATTGGGCGCGGGGAAGACCGCCGCGGCGATCACGCGCGTCCACTTCTTCTGCGGGAATTCCCGCCCGTCAACGAAACGCCGCCGCCGCCTTTTCGCGCAGAAATCCCTTGCCGCAACGGGGAACCACGCAGTTGGTCTTTGCGCCCTCGGCGTCGCCCGCCCCGTCGCCGACCGACCGGCCGGCCGGCGGTCGCTCGAACGGTCGCCCGCCGAATTTCCGGTTCTCTGCGCGCCGTTCGGTCCAACTGCGCACCCGTCTTCGCTCCCCGGCTACGGTACCTGACGTGAAACGAAGCAGGGAGCAGCACGACGTAGGAAGACGGATGGTCGGCCGAGAGTGATGTGTGGAGAATGAGGAGCGTGAACAAGAGGCGGCCGATTACACTCGAACACTCCCCACAATCACCACTTATTCTCTCACTCATCACAAGCACGCACTGATTGATCACTTGTTTACAACCGGCGAATGTTTGAAGACGGAAGTTTGAAGGCGGCAGGGCGGGAGTTTCCATTTGCACCCCACTGATTACCGTAGAGATCTGCCCGCTTTGCACAAAGATCGCGGGAGAAAGCGACTGTTTACCGCTCGCTCGTGATTTTTTGTTCCTCGCTGCTGCAGCTTCCTTTTCCGTCCTCTCCGCGCTGATTACGATCGAGGGGAATTCCAAGAAAGGAGCGGGAAGGAAGGGAGGGGAGGAAGAGGCACCTGTTGACGAGCAAGCGGCTAATCACCACTCGGCGGACACCCGCCCGGCGATCCGCACGCCCGCCCGTCCGCCTTCTCGCGCCCGCCCCGCTTATCGACGACGACGAGCACGCGGTCGGGAGTTTCGTCGACGCGCGCGCCGCCCGGCGGCCGGTCGATTTGGGCGGCGAACACAAGGACGTGCACCCCCCTTTGATTGCTTCCTTTGCTGCCGTTGCTGCTCTTGCCGTTCGCCCAATCAATCCTTGGTCTTTGCTCCGTCAAGGTTTGCAAATGGCAACGGGCTGCGGGGCCGATGCCTCGACAGCAACTTCTTCGCTCTCGCCTTCCCACAGCTCGTGTTCCCAAAAATGAATAATCCGGGCGAGCGAGTGGGAAGCGCGTGAGTGAGCGAGTGGGGGCACGCCGCGCCAATTCGGACATCGAGCGCGTCGTGGGAACGAATTTTCTGCGCGTTGATTTCTTTGCGTTTGGCTGCTCACTAACGATCGATTTTTTCGCGAAATGGAAGGACTACAGTATTCGAGTTCTCCAGAAGTAAAGCAAACCGAGAAACGTTCCAAATTAACCCCAGAGATAGCGGTGTTCAAGATAGAACAAATAACAGCCTCGCTAGGCGTGGAGCGCTCAAACTAGGCCATAAATCCACTACTAAACTCTAAACAACTTTCTGACTGCTCCGCGTAAATTCCCGGACACAAAAAGTGCATTAGGTACCTTGTATAGACCTCTCTTCTCAGCGACGGCCAACAAAACACGGGTGAGCGAAAAGTTCAATGTTTGATCCATTCGGAGCGCTCCAGTTTGCTCGAAACCCATCGAAATCAATTCGTTTCGCACAGTTCGTGTTCTCCGTGAAGTGGCGAACAAAACTGGTGCTGTAGATTTCCGTAAAAAGCTCGCGGTCATGAGCAAAAGCAGTCAGAAGTGAAAACGCTTGAGAGGATGATTCCACCGGGCTAAAACCCGAAGGAAAGATGTCCGTTAGCTTTGAAAGTCGGCTTTTATTGTTGCCAACAAAACCGCGAACAAAAATGGTGTCACCGATTTTCAACTAGGCTCCCGTTCACGAGCACCGATCGGTGAAAAGCGAAAACAAGCGGAAAATCTCGGCATGTGGTGCATTCGCGCGCTCAAAAAAGCCCACCAACGGCCGAGGTTAATCGAATTTGTGGTCTACGGAATCTCCACGGAACGCTGCGCAGAAATGGTGTCGCAGAATTTTCGATTAAGCCTCAATCTTCGAGCAAAGGTCGATCCAAGGAGATCCACCAGCCCCAAAACACGAGACGCTCATATCTTCGAATCGAAGCCGAACTGGCGGAACTCTTCCACTAAACTTGACACGGGCATCATGCTCACATGTTTATTCGCTCATTACATTTCCAAAAAGCGGGCACGGAACGCCGCAAACGGCGGTCGTCCCGCATGGGACGAAAATTGGCGTTTGAATTCGCGCCAAAACACAATGCCCCTCAATGTCCGCCGCTCAGTGGAGCGGGGCGCGGCGTGCGGTGGGCGAGGAACGAGCGAACGAGTGTGAACGAGTCGCGAGCCCCCAAAGGGGGACGGCACGAGCGGCGGCGACCGGCGAGCGAGCGGGGCGGTCGGGAAAGCGGGAGGGAATTCCGAACTTTGCGGCCGGCGTTTATTTCGGGCGCGGCGGCGATGTTTTCCCGAATTTGTCGTCGAAATCGACCGGGAAGCCCGCATTTCGTCAGGCGTGTTGATCACCTCGTTGTGCTCTTCAAAGCGAGACCAAACAACCGAGAATTCAAGTGTGAAGTCCAACTGGAGTTCGTGACGGCAGTGATCGACGGAGATCGTCCTGACATCTTCGTTTTGTTCCGTTGTTGATGCCCACTTACATCAGCATGATCCTCGGCTTCTTTCGCAACAACTCGCACGCCCGCTCGCTTACGTGCAGTTCGCTCGGGGCGGGCGCTCGCGGCGTTTCGCTTTTCGGGCGTCCCCGCACCGTCCACGCGCCCACTTCGCTTCCCGTCGAGCGCCCGCAGCGGTCGGGGGATTCCTCCGTCTTCTTTTCGCTGACCACTCACCCAATCGACTGATTTCAGCCGCCCACGCTCAGCTGCCGCTCCTGAACGACGTGAAATGTGAGCAGCCGTCGCCGGCCGACTCGTCCGCCATTCCGTCGCCCCTGCTGCCGTCGACGCCCGCCTCGCTGCTTTCCCTCTCGTCCGCCACCTCCGCGAATCCGCACCAACTGCTGATGACGGCGTTGCGGGAGGCGTGGAACATGCAGCCGCGCAGCCTCACGCCCCCAAAGATGTTGGACTACATGGAGCACAGTTCGACGAATACGATTGCGTTCTGCAGATCTTTCACGCGCGCGTCGCGCAGAAGTCCTACGGGAATGAGAAGCGGTGAGTTGCCCTCGAAGATGAGCATAACTCAATTCTTTTGCCTTCAGATTCATCTCCCCACCGCCGTGCGTCTACAAGGTGGGCGAGGGCTGGGACGTGCTGCGCGAGCAGTACCGCCAGATGCTCCTCTCGACGGATCCCGCGTTGGCCGCCGAGTTGGCGCAGAACCTGCTCGGCATGCACGTGATCGCGCCGCACGTGCAGCTGGGCATTCAGCAGATGCGCGAGGAGTTCTTCAAGCACAACCCCCCCGCCGCCGACCGCCCCCAAACGCCGCCCGCCCAGCTGTGGGTTCACGACCCGTTCACGCTGGACTTCTCCAAAGAAGTGAGTCCCTTTCCTTTCATTCCCATCGTATCCCGAGTGCTTGCAGGACTACTGTGCCGCCAAGAATGTTTACATCTCGGACTCGGAGAAGCTCAAATACTTCAAGCTGGCCGTCCGCTTCACGATCCACTCCACGGAGATCGGAATGTTCCCGTCCGAGCGCATCAAAGTGATCTCCAAGCCGTCGAAGAAGAAACAGTCGATGAAGAGCACCGACAGCAACTACCTGTGCATCTCAAGCGGGAAGAAAGTGAGTTCTCTCAAGTGTGAGCTCTTCTATTCGTTTGTTTGTGTGCGTTCAGGTCGCCCTCTTCAATCGCCTCCGATCTCAAACCGTCTCCACGAAGTACCTGCACTGCGAGGGCCAACGCTTCCACGCGTCCGCCAAGCAGTGGGGCGCGTTCGCCATCCACCTGGTGGACATCCAGAAGAGCCCCCACGAGTCGAAAAACTTCCACACACTCAACGGCTACATCCAGTACGGCTCGATCATCAAACTCGTGGACTCGTGCACCGGGATGACGTTGCCCCGACTCGTGAGTTCTTTCTCCATCGATTGAATTCATTCGTTCGCGTTCAGATCGTGCGGAAGATCGACAAGAACCGCGTGTTCGTGGACGACTCCATCGACGAGCCGGTCAGCCAACTACACAAGTGCGCGTTCCAGTTCCTCGACGAGCCAACGCGGTACCTCGCCAGCTTTGTGCAGGACAACATCGCCCAGTACACGGCAAGCGCCTTCTTCTGCTTCAATCTTCTGATTGCCGGAATGTTCAGGCGAAGGTGCACGACGACAACACGCACGAGGTGTGCGACGGGGCGTCGTGGACGATCATTTCGACGGAGAAGGTCGAGTATCGCTTCTACCAGGCGATGGGCCCCACCTTCGACGCGATCACACCCATCCCCGTGGTGGACGACATCTCGTTCGACAACGGCCTCTCCGAGGCGTTGACGAAGCCGGAGGCCGACCTCATCCTCTACCTCTCCGGGCAGAACTTCAGCACCGCCATGAAGGTGTGGTTCGGCGCGTTCGAGTGTCGCGACGGTCGCTCGGTTCGTTCTCCTCGTTCCGATGGACAGTCGAATCAAATGCGGGCATTGCAGGAGCAACACGCTGATCGAATGCGAAGTTCCCGCCTTCCTCGCCATTCCTCGACGCCAATCCCGTGGATCTTCGACGAGGCGCTGCCCGACGACTCGGTGGAGATTCCGATCTACGTGGTGCGCAACGACGGCGTCATCTACTCGACCGCTCCTCACCTTCACGTACCAGCACGTTTGGCGAGCTGATCGAGAACAAGCGGCGCAAAGTTCCCTGAGCGTCCGTTGAATGGCCGGTTGTTCCTTCCATCGTTGTTTGTTTGTTGTTGTACATTCGGTGTTCTCTCTCGTACTTCTCGTCGCTTCTAATCGATTGATTGATCGCTCGCTCGCTTGTTGTGCCTCCCCACTGATGTTCACGCACGATTCACTCACGTATCTCCGCCGCCTTTTTCGTTCGCCCATCCATCCCATCGTTCAGGGATCGCATTCGTTCGTTCGTAATCGACAATAAAGTACAATTTCCATCGAATTCTGCCAATGGACAGCTTGGACGGGTTTATTCGGACAAATCGGCGAGAAGCACCATGGGCGAGCGATTCATCCGTCAGGAGGGTGAGGCAGAAACGAAGGGAGAATGCGTAGAGTTGAGTCATAAATTAATTGGAACGTTTGTACGAACACGGAGAGGGCGGAGAGCGAATACGAGCGAGCACGAACACCCGAATGGAAGTGGCACACGAACGAGGAGCAACAAACAAAATGAGTACACGGATGGATTATTACAGAGCAAATATTACAGGAGGAGAACGAACCAGCAGGAGGAACCAGTAGGGGGGGGAAGCAGCGGACAAAAGGCGGCATTCGAGTGAGTGGGGGGTGGGAGGCGGGTGTTCGGGCGAGAGTGAAAGACGGCCGATGCATCGGTTTCTGCATGGAGGAGATGGGCTGGAAGCGGAGGAGAATGGAGTGGTCCGTAGAAAAAGGGTTTACCTCTGCGCTCAAGGCAACGTCCCGTTGACGTTGTTCCGCGACTCCGACCGCGAAGATGAGGCGATGTTTCGCAGGAGGACGTCCACGTACGTCTTGTATCGAAGTTGCTGAAAGAAGTGAGTGGGTAGAAGGCAATGAAATAAATAGAACGTACTTCTCGCTCGAGGAACCGTTCCCGGTAGAAATACTCGTAGACGGCCTTCCCCTTCGCCTTCATCGGCGGCGCGGACTCGCGAAGGAGGGCGAGCAGGTGGGAGATCTCCGCGTACTTCTCGCGATGTTGCTCCAGTTGGTCTCGCTGAACCGATTGAATTAAAAGGAGGAAGAAAGGAGGAGGAGACTCACGATCGGCAACGAGGAGACTGCCGGCGGGAGGGGCGACATTTGGAAGCGAGCGCTTTGCGAGCCGGAGGGCTCGGGCAGGGCGGGGGTGGAGAAGGGAGGCGGCCACGAAGTTCACGGCGTTCACCCACTTGCTCAACTCTTCGGGCGACGACGTCTGCACGAGGTACTCGCCCAATTTCGCCGTCGTGATCCGAAACACGTGGCTCTTCTTCGTGTAATCGCGCGGGACTTCGGCGAGCGCGTGGTGCAAGCGGATGCAATTCTGGAAGACCTCGAAACGAGACGCTTCGAAGCCCCGCTCGTTCTTTGTGCAGGTACAACACGAGGCCGCGCACCGTCGCGAAATACATGCGCCATTGCCGGCGACCGAACGGCGCTGAAAGCAAAAGAAGTGAAGGGTTGAATGAAAGGAGGGCATCGCACTTCTCTTCCCATCTCGATCGTAGACCTCCTTCAGCATCACCCAACCATGAAAATAATCCACTTGGTCCGTGATCTGCCGCACGAAGTGGTTGGCGACCGAATGCACCGAAAGCTTCTTCGGCTTCTCCACGGGCGCCTGCTCGGCCGACTTGAACGGCTGGCTCTTGATCTTCGCGTACAACGTCTTCAACAGGCCCCGATCGTAGTTGAAGCCCGTGTACGCGAGGTTGTCGATGAACTCGCACATGGTCATCTTCTTGCTCGTGATCTAAATAGGGAGAATGAAGGAAGAATGGACAAAGAGTGAACGAACGTTGCCGTGCAGGTCGGTGTTCAGTAGGAGGAGGGCGCATGCCAGGGCGTGGATGGAATCTAAACAAACAACGAAATGAAGAGGAATGAAAAGATAGAAGATGGACGTACCGGGCCCGTCGAATAGCGTCGGGTTGCACTCGTTGTAGCGATCGGCAAAGTGCTTCAGGATTCGCGCCCGCTCGTCCGACTCGCCCGTCAACGTCACGTGTTCGAGGAAGTCCCGAAGGGCGGCATCGATCCGCAGTCCGGCGTAGTTGAACGGACTCGGCAGCGGCGGCTGGGGCGTCGGGCGGGACTGCGAGATGGACGACAGTTCGTGCCTGAAACACGAATGAATGAACGAACACGTGAAGAACAATCGTGTGCGAATTTGAAGTGAACGTTGTTGGGTTAATTCGAAGCCAACACGCCTATAATGAAGGTTGGTGTCTGAACGGAAGATGTTTATCGTCGACTCGTAAAACGCCTCCCGCCGACCGTTGCGACCGCCTTTCTGCTCATTTGAACGTCCTTTCGTTCGTGACGGTGAGGCGACCGCTAATTGAACAACAGGTAGCTCGAGTTTGTGGCTGAATGAGCAGAGAAAGGTAGGCGGCGGATGCAAGCGAATTTTAACCCATGCTTTCAGCAATCCCATCTGGCTCTTGTGCACAGCCGGTGCCGTGGGATGTGTGATCGTGAGCGTGAGCGCCAATTTGGTCGTGATTTACGATCTCGGGCGGCAGAAGAAGTGGACGAAAAGGGAGCTTTTTCCCTTGAATATGGTGGGCAATCTAATCTCAATTCCCATATATACACTCGGTATTAGGCGACGGCAGACATAACTTGCTCGCTGTGCAGTTTTACGTGTTCATCTACCCGCCGTGGAAACTTTCCCACATCACGTAGTTTACCATTTGCTGTCTTACGCGGCACAAGTTACGTACATGGCTTCAAATATGTGCGTGTTTGGAACGCTGGCGATGATGTAAGACGAATTGTTAGTTATTTAACAAAAAGATCGATGTCTTCAGGTACGTGGTCGTCATGTATCCGTACCAAGTGCGAAGAATCCGGAAATGGCACGTCCGGTCGATCATCGCGTTCAACTGGACGTTCTCCGCCATCTACTTCTCGAATGACCTTCTTCGGGTTTTGTGCTATGCCTGGCCTAAAAAGTTGGCAAAAGCTTGACCGTCGATTCGACCGCAAATGAATCGCAGGGTGAGAAATCCCAACGCGATTGCGGTTACTCACAAGGTCAGTTGCCCGTTTTTAAGACACTAATCTTTGTTGGGATCTGTACTCTCCTTATAACGCGCCCCTGTGGTATCGCGTCATTTTTCATGGCGGAACTGTGGGGTCGTTTCTGATCTTCTTTGCGCTGATCTTCGCCGCCATCCCCGCTACTTATCGACTCTTCAAAAAAGGTTAGAAATAGTTCTGCCCACTAAGTCCACTTCTTTTAGTGCCCGGTGTCGCTTCCAGCTCGAGCGGCAGGAAAATCAAACAAAAATCCATTCAAAAGATCTTCACGTGCCTGGTCTTGTACTCGATCTGCCAAGGAAGCATCGAAATCTACATTCTAATGGTTTGTTTTGCAGGTTAAAAATTGCGATGCATGCGAGTGTATTTTTATTTCAGCGCCTCAAGGTTCGACTACAATGCGCTCTACGTGCTCTTTGTGTTAAGATACGGCAGCTACGCACAAATCCCTTTTCTCTACTACAAGGCACGAGACGAATCGTTGCTGAACAAGGCGGTAGGCAGAAAGAACAAAGGACATAATCAAATGGGCCGTTTGCAGCGAGAATTCCGCGCGGCCATGTTCAAACCCCTTCCGATCTCTTGCGCGTGCAATCGACCAGCGATTCGTTCGTTTGGCAAACGGACAGCGACCGCTAACAGACATCGAGATGCGGGCAATGACGAGCAAGGAAACGAGAGAAATCTTTGCAGTCATTTGTGATCCTCCCCATTCAAATCCCATTTCATTGCGTGAAAAATAAAGGACTCCCATGAGCGAGCGGTTGTTCGACTCGTAAAACGCCTCCTCGCGATCGTTCCGATCCTCCTTTCTGCTCATTTGAACGTTTCTTTCCTTTTGCGGCGCTAATCGAACGACTGCTCGTGTTTGTGGCTGATGCTCACGCAAAAGTAGGAAGTTTCCTAAAGCTCAACCGATTTTGCTCGTTCCAGCAACCCGCTTTGGACTTCTTTTGCGGTGGCGTTCTTTGGCAGCGCGATCGTGGGCGTGGGCGCGAATCTCGTCGTGATCTACGACGTGGGATGGCGGAAGAAGTGGACGAAAATGGACTTGTTTCCATTGAACATGGTGAAGAGTTCCGGCAGCCGCCTATTCCTCCGCTTCTTCAGGCCGTCGCGGACATCACTTGTGGCCTGTTAGGTTTTGGGCTCGTGTACCAATCGGCTTTTTTCTACCACCGGATCTACTTCTACGTCCTCGGTTTGTTCTCCAACGTCTCGTACATGGCCTCGAACATGTGCGTCTTCGGAACCCTTGCCATGATGTAAGTGGGGAATCAAACTATAGCATATCTGTCCGTTCTAGGTACGTCGCAGTGATGTACCCCTATCACTGTGAGGAGGATCCGGAAGAATGCACGTCCGTTCGCTTATCGTTTTCAACTGGACTTTTTCTGCCGATCTACTTCCTACGGGAGGTGCTGCGAGTCGCCTGTTACTGGCCCCAGGAATTTCGGGGGAGAACCTTTGACAATAAACCGCTCGTACGGTACTAAACATGCAATTTTCCAGAGCTTGCGCGATCCACCGTTTTAGACGAAGATGATTGCTGGAATCTTAACGACAACTACAACGCGCCCGTGTGGTATCGAATCATTTTGGTGGGCGGAACGGTGGCCTCGTTTGTGATCTTCTTTGCGCTGATCCTCGCCGCCATCCCCGCCACCTACCAGCTTTTTAAGCAAGGTTATGCTACGCGTATTGCGCCCAGTTGACCAGTAGTTTTAGGGCCCGGCACTTCGCCTGATCCAATCGGTACGGCAAGAAAGCAACAATGCATCCGCAAAATCTTCACGTGCCTGGTTTTGTACTCGATTTGTCAGGGAAGCATCGAAATTTACCTCCACACGTGTTTGTTCCACAAAATAACGCTTACCAAACCGATCAATTTCAGCGCGTCAAAAGTCAACTCCGCAAACGATTTACGTGTTGTTGGCGTTGCGGCAGTTTAGCTACGCGACGAACCCTTTACCTCTACTACAAGGCGCGGCAGGAATCGCTGCTCCACAAAGGGGTGAGTAGGGAGAAAGCAGAAGACAGAAACAAATCATTTTGCAGCACGAACTCATAACAGCAGCGATGATCCAGCTCCTTCCGATCTCTCGCCAAGGCGATCGATGGCCAGGATTTGTTCGGCTGGCAAGCGAGCAGCAGCACTCGCCAACCCACATCAAAATGCGGGCGATGAGCAAGAAGGAAACAAGAGAAATCTTCGCAGTGATTTGTGATCCCCCGATTCAAATCCCCTTTCATTGCGTGAAAAGTAAAAAACTCACATGACGGAAAGGTTAAGGTTGTTGTCCGACTCGTGAACAGCCGACTTCACGCTCGGCGCCTCGCGGGGCAGCGAGTTCACGCGATTGATGGACGAAGGCGGAGAACTGCGGGTTGATCGAAATGGACGTGATCTCGGCGGTGCTCGCGCACGGCTCCTGAACTCGCAACACAATAGGAAAGGAAAGGATAAAAGGGAAGGACTCACGGTGCTCATTTCGAGCGTCTTCTGCAGCACCGCATCGTGGTGGTTGTTGTTGTCGTGCAGGAGGTTCTCCGAGTTCGAAACAGAGATCTCCGACGAGTTCTGATGCGAGCGCGAGTACTTCTTTCTTCTGGTACGTGGTGGAGGGGAAGTTCTCGAAGGCCTTCGAGTATTTCGGCTGGTTTTCCACCTCGACGTTGGGCGGCAGTTGGGTTCGTTGGAGCTGAAAGTGATCGAATTAAACGAACAAACGGGCGGGCCGGAATGCTTCGATTGTTGGGCGTACTTTTGGGAGGAGGAAATCCTCGGCAGAATCGCTGCTTTTCGGCATAATCGGGAGACAAATCTAGAAGAAGCAAGTGGGTGGAATAAAGCCGGCTAGTCCAACCGGAAGACTGACGACGAGCGAGCGAGCGGAGATTTCCGATCAACCGCAAGAAGAGCAACCGAGCGGGACGCGTCGCGTGGCGGGTGGGCAGTAAACAAAACGAGCGCTCGAGTGGTCGCCCGCCCGCTCGCCCATGTGTGATCCCGCTCGATCGAACCAACGAACGAACTGGCGGAAGGAGGAGTAGGTGATTAAAACAATCGCTTTTACGAGATTTCGAGTGCCTAACGCCCAATCGAAGGAAATGGACGAACCTTTGCGTAGTGCGGCGAGATCTTCGGATTGAGGTTGAGGATCTTGTCGCCGGTCATCACGAACGCCTCGTACTTCGGTTGCTCGCGCATGTGGAGCGGCGTCTCCGTTTGTGCGGAGAAGTTGTGCCGCGAGCTGGGCGTGCTCGTCGCGGCATCGTGAACGGTGTCGCGGCTCTCGTTCAGGTCGAAGGAGCTGGCCGAGTCAAAGGTCGCCGTCGAAGCCGTCGCGTCTTCGCTTCGTCGACAAGGGATTCGGGCTGGGCGAGATCATGGGCGTCGTTCCGTTGGCGCCCGCTCCGTTCGGGAAGGCGGCCGCGAGGACGTCCGTCATTCCAGCGCGGTCCTCCTCAAGACATCCGCAGCGGAGGGTTTCGGCGGCTTCGGAAGTGAGAGACGGAGGAGAAACGGGCGGTTTATTCATGAACTTCCGCTCGTCCCACGATCATAAAACGGCCGTTATGATCGACGAGCAGCCAGAAGGAAGGACGGCCGAACCCGAGGAAACGCCCGTGCTGAAAGAAAGCGAAAGCATTCGAAGGACGAAATGACGATTTCGATCACGACAGACGAACGCGAACGACAACACGACACGACGCCCGTAAAACGAGCATTAAAGGCGCGCCGCCGCCGCCGTCCTTTCGCTTTCGATCAAACGGGCGGCGATAAAAATGATAACAGAAAGCGGATTATTGATTCGAAGGAAGACAGACGAAGAGAAACCGCAAGGGAAAACAATCGGCCGCGGCCGAAACGAAGCCAATTGACGGCGGGTCGTTCGAGAGTTGCTTTCGCGGATGGGCGCGCCAATTGTTTCGGCTGGCGGGTTTATTCGCTTTTGCGGCATAAAATCTCCACCACTTCGTTTTGAATCTAACCACACGCCCGCCATGTGATCAGCCGCTCGCACTTCACCGCCCGCCCGCCCGCCCAATCACACCTCGTGCAATAAAACGGATGGCGGGCGAATGCCCTGGACGTCGACCCGCCG
This sequence comes from Aphelenchoides fujianensis, assembly GCA_024699865.1. Lineage (NCBI taxonomy): Eukaryota > Metazoa > Nematoda > Chromadorea > Rhabditida > Aphelenchoididae > Aphelenchoides > Aphelenchoides fujianensis. Next base: position 12,119 of record JAMPIO010000437.1, on the reverse strand, counting down.
CCCCGCCGCTCCCGCTTTCTTCGCCGCCCGCCCGCCCCCCCGCCTGCAATCCTCCGCTCCTTTCTCCCGAGCGTCCCCGTCCCGTCGCCCGCCCGCCCGAACCGAACGAAAGCGAAGAGCGGCGGTTTGCAAAACCGGACGCGCCCCGCTCGCCCGCCCCTTGTTCCTTCCAGTGCGCTCCTGTTGCTTTCCGCCCGCCCGCCGCCCGGACTTCCCGCCCGGAGTCCCGCACTGCTGCGCGTGTCCACTCGCCGCTCACTCCACCGCTGGGCCGGTCGGTCGGGAGTGAGTGGTCGCTTCTTCCGATGCGCCGGACGGCCGGGCGGCTCATCCCGCCTCGCTCCGGCGTCTTCCATCTTCCGCCACTCGGTTTCACCCGTCCACGAACCGCCCGCCCGCCTGCAAATGAGCGGCGGCGCCGCAGTTGGCGTTCCGGCGACCTCCAAATCGCTCGTTTATCTTCCGTTTCGATCATCTCCGCTGGGCAGCGGCGGCAGACGGCAGGCGATAAGCGAGACGGCGGAGGTGCGAAATCTTCAAAGTTTCGAGCCCTCCACTCTCTGCCCTGTCCACTCGGATCAACCCCCTCCCCTTTAATCCGCCGCCTTTCACTCGTCGGCCTTCCAATTACGACGAGAAAAGAGCGAGGAATTCGGTTAAAGGCGGACAAAAGAAGTCGCCGCAGACGGCGGCACGCAAGGACGACAGGCGGCTTCATCCATTCAATAGGCGCATTACACGAGTATTCACGGCCGAAAGGGAATTTCGATGAAAAGGAACCTTGCAGACAACCGAAAGCAACGAGAGGCCGGCGATAAGAAGCGAGCGGGAAGGGAACACTCGCAAGTGACTAATGATTCCCGTGTACGAACATGGAAGCGGCACGAATCAAACGGCGGAAGAGCGGAGGGTTTGAGTGGGTTGATTAGACGCTCGTTCCATTTTACACTTCGCACTTTGAACCGCGAACTGCCGCGAGCCAACCGGAGCGAAAGGAGGCAAGAGCGGTTAATGGAATGGATTCGAAGAGCACGGAGGAAAAACATGCGAGTGCTCCACAATCACAAACAACGAGCAAACAAACAAACGAAAGGAGGAGCAGGGTGTTGGCAGGCAGGCAGGCTGCTCTTCGTCGTCCGCAACAAAAAAAGGGCGCGAGCCGTGCGGCGGCAATCTTCCGCTTCGCTCGTTTGAGCGTCGCGATCCACCCGCAACGCGCCCGAGCGAGCGAGCGGAAGGTTTTGTTCCGCCCGTTCGGGGCTTTTTTGTTCGTGATTCACACCCGCTTCTTCCTCCTTCTCGCTCACCTGCCCGCCTTCTCGATGCGCGATTGAAGGAAGGAGGAGGAGCAGATGGAAGGATGGCAACAAAGAAGAAGCCACCCAACCGCTCATCGCCCATCGGCTCACTGCGGACTTTCGAAAATCGCTCGCCGGAAGTCGACCAACGAAGAACGTTCTCGCCCGCCCCGCCCCCAACGGTCGGTCGTCTCGTTTTACGATCCGCTCGATGCAAATCGGGGGCCATCGGCTTGGCGGGCGGGCGGCGGCGGGCGGCGAGTAATGGAGGGCAGGGCAGGCGATTCATGGATGAAGGCAAGCGGGCGACCAGTGAGGAACAAAGAAGGAAGAGCCGAGAGTAGAGCGGGGTGAAGAGAGTCGAATAACCGGATTTCCTCCGCCGGTTTGCCGCCCGCCCGAAACTCAAACCGAATGGTTTCGATTCGTCTACCGCTCCATTGGACGAACAAACAGACCGCTGCGAGGCTGCACGACCTCCGGGGATGTTCGAAGATCAAACGAAAAGAAATCATCGCCTGCGGCAAGAACGGCGAAGTTCGCAGTCGAGTGATTCGATTCGCAACGCGCTCGACCCGAAAATCGTCGACTGTTCGTCGGCGTTTTGACCTTCGGCGGCCGCCGCCGATTGCTCGTCGTCGTGATTCGGCGGGCTGCGGACCGACCGCCGGGCTGATTCACGCCCGACCGACCGCCCCGCTTATCAATGACGCCGAATTCGCGAGTCGGAAAGTAAAAAACACGGTTTGTCATCCCGCCTTCTGACTTCCAACTGCCGTTCTCCTAGATTAAAACCGGCAATGGGATGACTTCTAATCGTTCCGGAGGTTCACTGAGTGTTTGGTTGGAGAAGAGCCAATGCTGAAAGCCCACCTCACGATCGTGTCGTCCCTACGGCTTACGACCAAACCGTGCAAGAGATTTTGCATTTCGTTTAATTCTTCCGGATTTATTCGTTCAGTTTGTCTATTCGATGCGGACCATAAACCTTCTTTTCAATGTCCTTTTCCGCTTTCGATTTGGTGTTTGTTGTGTGGTTGCGATTCGAAGCAGAGAGGTGACGATCCTCGCGAATGGCCTCGTTTCTCAAAACGGACCGTAACCTCGATCTTCTGTCGATCAAGTTCTCCACACTTCTCCGTCGGTTGTCTTGCCAACTGCCGCTCGTACACTTGAATGGTTCAAAGAAAGAAGCGGAGATCATCGATTAAATGCAGACAGGCACCAGTGAGGTCCTGGACAACAGAAAGCGATTGCTAGCAATGTTCGGGCCTGCAAGGATCACCTCAAGCAAATGAGTTAATCGAAAACGTCCGCTGTGCATTACTTCCTTTTGGCCCCAAATGCCATCGCTTCCTTCCGCTTCTTCTCGCCGTCCAGCCGTCCGCCCCCCGACCGCTCGAAGTGCCGCCGGCCGCTCGGCGAACTCGAAACCGTGGGAATCGGAGGCGAATCCGCGCCGCTTGAAGGCGGCTGGCCGGCCGGCTACCGTAAGCCGCTTTTGGAAGAAAAGAATTCGGAAGCAGAAGAAGTGGTGGATTCGAATGGTTGAAGACGAATGAAGTGAAATGCGGTCCATTGGTGGAGCTCCACGAGAGTCGATCAATAGCCGCTGCCAGGCTGGAACGTGTGAAAAACAGCGAAAGCAAGCAGAAACAAAGCGCAAACTGAATTCACATCCACAACCACTTGTTTTGAATGATCGACAGAAAAGTCGACAATTGATCGCTTATGTTCGACAAGTAAATCCGCAGTGCTCGAGCTGAACGGGTTTGTCCCGCCTTCGCCCCGCAGCTCGCCGAGCGGCCACCGCGTCTTGAGCCGAAGGGGTGGGAACTCGGCGGCCACGCGGAGAAGCCGGCCGACAAGGGGGTGGCGAGCGGAAGGGGGGAGACTGTACGGCCGGCCCTTCGTCCTTCTTGGCTCGAGTTCGGGCCTCGCTCCGCACATTCCGCTTTCGGATTCGCGGAGACGGTCGGTCGTGTGTGAGTCTTCTTTCGAGGCCGTCCTCGCCTCGCTTCTGCTCCCTTCACGCATTCCTCGTCGCTCCGCTCGTTCTGCGCTGGGAATCAAGCGAGAAAGCGGAGGGAAAATCAAACCCGAGCCCCGGCGAACGGCCGCCGACGATCCCACGCGTCCCCCCAACGGGGTTCCCAGATCAGTCCGCCCGCCCGCTCGGCCGCCGCCCGCGGACTCCGCCCAGCAGTCGGCGGTGTGATTTTTCCCATCGCCCGTCCGCTTCGCCGTCGCGTCGCGTCGAGGATGAACTTCGACACCGCACTCGCCGCCCCGCTGCCCGCCGCTCCCGCCGCTCCGGCCGCTTTGGCTCTCGCCGGCGGCCAACGGCGGAGGACGAGCGGCAAGCGACCCGAAGTGTTGCTCCCAACGGGCGGGTGGTGTGTTGATTAGAAGGGCTGATTAGCGAGCGTTGGATTGTTTAGAAAATGGAGGCGACTTTCAACCAACAAACCGGGCTGCAATCGACGCCCTTCTACGCGCAGTTCCTCGGCGGCTCGCTGGGCGTTGCGGCGGCTGCGGCGGCCGCTCTCGCCGACACGCCGGCGGCTTCCAGCGGGCAGAAGGCGGCGAGAACGAGCAGGACGGTGGCGGACTTCCCGGTGGATCGGAAACCGTTGATTCAACACTCCGCCGCTCACGGCCTCTACCCGCCGGCCTCCGCGTCGACGAGCGTCGCTCCCGCACAAGACGAGCACCGAGAATGCGGACGATTTCTACGGCTCGTTGGCGAACGCCGCTGCAGCCGCTTTGGCGACGAACTCGACGGCGATGATCGCCGGCGGCAGCGGCGCCTACTACGCGGCGGACGGGGCGAATTACGGAGCGTACGGCGCCGCCAACGACAACGCGATGTTCAACTCGGCCGCCCACCTGCCGCACTCGCAGCACTTCGGCGGCGACTTCGCGTTGGGCCCGCCGCCCTGGAGCGGGAATGATGGGCGGCGGCGGCGATCAGCCGCCCCAATCGTTCGCCCACTTCGCGCACGCCGCCCAGTTCATCGGCGGCGGCAGTGGCGGAGCGCTCCTGCATATTGCACGGCCGCTGCAGCCGGCTGCCGTCGCGCACTACGCGAATTTGCCCAATCCTGGTACGTTCTTTCATCTTCATGCTCTTATGCTCCTCGTTTGATTGCAGACGGCCTCTACTCGAACCCCTCGCTTCTGGGCACCTCGGCGGCCTCCTCGTCGTCCGTCGCCGCCGCTCTCGATCCTTCGCAGCGTTTCATGAACGCGAACCCGCTAAACGTCTACGACATGGTCTACAGCCCGCCGATGGGCGTCGGCCGGCCGCCCCTGCCGCCGTTCATCGAAAAGCCCACCGCGTTGACGCCCGAGCGGATGGCCGACTACCTGCACGACCCGATGATGTTCGACTGCATCGTCCAAATCAACCACGCGACTGTTGCGCAAAAGTCGTACGGGAATGAGAAGCGGTGAGTTCATCGGAAAGACTCGTGCCTGCTCGTGCAGTCCAAATGTTGATCGCCGACTTCTGCTTTCGGCTCAAAAGCCGGCCGCTTATTCCGCCGACTTTCCGCTCGCTAATTGCCGCGCGGAACTCATGGGCAGGCAGCAAACAAGACGGGCGGGCGGGCGGGAAGAACTTAAAACGGCCACTCTTAATCGTTTGCGGGGGTCTGGACGGGGGGGCGAAGTGCTTGAAAGTGCGGGCGACAAATATGGTCACTCACTCGCCCCCTCGCTCGCTGGCCCGCTCCCTTCATTTGCCCGCACCCACTTCTTGTCGTCCGGAACGTCTTGAGTGGCCGAACGAACGAGCGAGTGGATCGGAGTGCGCGAAACAAATGCTTGAAGGATTGATTGCCGGTTGTGCAACGGGCGATCAGCCGAAGGAAACGGATGATCCGCGAAGGGGCATTGCTCGCGCATTTGCGAGTAGCTACCGTATTTCGTGGTGAACAAACAGCCGGTGGTCAAGCGGGGCGAACACGAGTGCGCGCGATCGGATTACACGCACTCCGCCTGTCCCCAGCGCTCACTTAAACGCCTCCCGAATGACCCCGCCGATTACCCAACTCCTCGGCCGCCCGATGGCCCTCCGGATTAGCCGCTCGCCCGCTCGGCTCGGCCGCCCGGCCGTATGTTTGCCGTGCGACCGGATGTCCGCCTAGTCGAGCTGTTCGCTCCTGCGTGAACAAGAAGAACAAATTAAAGAAACACTACACGAATCTCACCCTTCACCTCGCGATCGATTGCAGCTTCTTCTGCCCGCCGCCCTGCGTCTACCTGCTTGGGCGAGGGCTGGAAGATGAAGCGGGCCCGCCTTGAGGAAGTGATCCAAAAGCATCGCGATCAGAACAAATCCGAGGGGCAGAGCGAGCGGGATCGCTTCTTCGACACGCAATGCCTCGAGCTGCGCGCCCAGATCGGAATTCAGGGCTCCATCGAGCAGGAGCCGCAATGTTTGGACTTCTCCAACGGAAAGGTGAGTTCCCTCTTGTTTCTTCCGCCTTCTACGTGCTTGCAGGACTACTGTGCCGCCAAATCGCTGTACATTTCGGATGCGGAGAAGCGCAAATACTTCAACCTCTGCCTTCACCTGTCGTTCATGAGCGGCCACGAGATCGGCAGCTTCGTCTCCGAACACATCAAAGTAATCTCGAAACCGTCGAAGAAGAAGCAGTCGATGAAGAGCACCGACTGCAAGTATCTGTGCATTTCCAGCGGCAAACACGTGAGTTCCCTCGAAGATGGGCTCTTCTATTTGCTTGCTTGTAGGTCGCCCTCTTCAATCGCCTTCGATCCCAAACGGTTTCGACACGCTACCTGCACGTGGACGGCGGCAACTTCCACGCGAGCGGCACCCGGTGGGGCGCTTTTGCCATCTATTTGGGTTCGTTCCCACTCCAGTCATTATATAAGAGCTCTTTGTTGTGCAGTGGACGAGGAGAACAGCCCGATCGAATCGCCCGATTTCCACGGCAAAGACGGCTACATTTACTACGGCTCGGTCATCAAGCTGGTCGACACCAACACGGGCGTCTCGTTGCCTCGTCTTGTACGTCCTCTCCCAAGAATTGCAGCAATCCTTCTTTGTGATTTGTAGCGAATCCGCAAAGTGGACAAGCAGAACGTGATCCTGGAGCCGCAGACGAACGAGGAGCCCGTGAGCCAGCTGCACAAGTGCGCTTTCCAATTTCTCGACCACGAACTCGTATACTTGTGCCTCTCGCACGACAAAATCCTCCAGCATCAAGTGAGTGGCTTCCAATCAATCTGTTTGTTCATTCGAGGTGTGTGCAGGCCGTCTACCTCGACCCGCACCGGCATCAAATTAGCGACGGGGCGGCGTGGACGATCATCTCGACGGAGAAAGTTGAATACCGCTTCTTCGAGGCCATGGGCCTGACCCAAACGCCCGTCACTCCCGTGCCCCACCTCGCTTCGATGAATTTGGATCCCGGCCTCAAAGCGGAGCAGATGAACAGCCCCAACTTCTCGCCGGTGATCCAACTGCGCGGCGCCCGCTTCACGCCCTTCCTCACCGTTTGGTTCGGTGCGGTGGCCGCTCCGACCGTCTTCAAGTGAGTCCCCTTCACTCATCTGCCATGATCGCTTCCCTTCGTCCAGGAGTTGCGACTGCCTGGAGTGCAAAGTGCCCACGCTGGCCGAACTCCAGCACAACTGGAATCTCTTCGCCGCCACGTGCGTCGTGTTGCCCGGCCGCGTGGAGGTGCCGATTTCGTTGGTGCGCGGAGGACGGCGTGATCTACGGCACGCCGGTTCACGTTCCCCTACCCGACGGGCGCCGTCTTCGACCTTGCCGGCGGCGGCCGCCATGGGAAACGGCGGCCGATTCGCCGCCCGCCCACGAGTACGCGAATCAAACCCCACAAATGAAATCGAACGCCACGATCTCACGCCTACGACCCCTGAATTCTTTCTTTCGTTCCCGATTGCCGGTTCGCATTCAAATGATCTCTCTATCACTGACTACTCAATCAATAAACAAGCGATGAATTGAGCCTCTTGCTTTAAGAGAGGTCGCGGAATAGCCTCCGGAAAAGCAGGAGTTGACCACGGAGAGCAACAACTGGCCTCCACTCATTGGTTTTGCGCGGGAAAAAGGACGCGCGGGGTTGGCGTCGGTTTTATCAACGCGTCCACCTACCCGACGCGTTCGCATTTCTCCTGCGCTGCAAATGGATCTACCGGCAGTAAAAATGGAGGCGAACTCCACGGATGACGAGGACGTCGACTACGAGCCGACGGAGAACGAGGAGAGCGACGGGGACGAAGAATGGGCGTCGTCCCTGGAACAGCGCCGTTCTCAAGCGGTCAACGTTTCCACTGCATCTGCGTCCAGCAATGGAGATCGCCGCCAAAAAGAAGCAGTAAGTAAACGAGGGATTTTTATGTGCTTGATTTAATTGTTTGAAATTAGGTCTTGTGTCCTTGGTGCGGCGTTGAGTTCGAATCTTCCAGTGTCCTTCGGCGACATGAGGGTGCGCATCAACGGACGAGAGGAAGCGAATGCTCGATTTGCGGAGTATTTTTGGGCGATCAGAGTGGGCGAAACGTTCACGAACAATCGGTGCACGGGTTTTGTCGCCTTACCGCAGACCTTAAAAGCAAAACAACGGTAAAGGTTCGAAAAGTGAGTGTATCGATGACTGGACCTTAAAATCCTCACGTATTTTAGTCGCAACTTCCGCGTTTGTACAACGTTGGGTTCAACCTCGTCGAGACTCAACGTAGAGCTCCTTCATTGTCGGATCCTTGCACGGATGAACAGGACCGAGAAGCATCGGTAGCCGAACTGGAGGTGATCATGGAGCGGAATCCGAAACGGCCGTCTACTTTTGTTTGTTGACACTTCCGCTAGAAAATAACTACCTTCAGTTTTGCAGCCCGCTTGTCCGATTTGCGGCCTCGCTTCTTTCAAGCAACAGGTCACATTCGAAGAGCATGCCGCTGGCCATCGAATGACGAATGGTTACGTTTGCTCGTTGTGTGGAGTGCAAAAAGCGAACCAAACGCTGCGAAATTTGCACGAGGAAAAGGTTCACTACTTCAAACGTGCACGTGAGGATTGTTCGCGAAAAGAAGCCATCCAAATCGGAGCTGTAAGGGACCGCCTACTTATTCATAACTTCTCTTGTGTACAGGAACATCTCCCGGCGTTCCTGCAAGTGGGCACGAACGTCGCAGAAGTTCAGCGAGCGGCCGTCTTGAGCCGAACGGGAACCGACGTCTTCAACCCAAAAATCGCAAAACGTTACCAATATACGCCGTGTAGAACGATGGCGGGCACTGGAGTTCGTAGCGTGAAACGCCGCGCCACTCAAAAGCCGACAAGCCGTCATCTGCGACCTCCGAAGCGGTCGGCCGTTGCCGACGTGATCACTCTGGATGAGTCGGACGACGAAGAGCCCGATCGGCCGGGAAGTTCCGGACTCCAACCACCCGCTCGGCCCTCGCTTCCGCCTATCTTCCGTGCATCTTCTCCGTCAAACGAGCCCCTCCCTCGTCCCATCCTCTCCGTTCAGCCGCTCGTCGATCCGCAGAAACCAGAGAAGTCGCGTGCGGGCCGCCTGATGGACGCACTGCAGAAACGGCCGGAATTTCTCTACTACGACCACAAAGAAGTGAGCGCTCCGCGACTTCTCTCACTCTCCCGCCTTTGCAGCTCGCCGAGGAGTTCAACGTGCTGCCGGTGCGGATGTGGGCGAACACGGCCGACTGCTCGTTCCTCCTGCTCCGCCTCTCCAGCGACGAGTGGCGGGAGAACGTGCCGCTGCCGCCGCCAGCTCTCCGCTTCACGCTCGCCGACGAGTTCGGCTTCTTTCTCTTGTTCGCCAAAGGCGTCAACCAGTCGTGGATTGGGCGATTGGAGGCGGCTCTCGTCTACGATCTCACCTTCCGACAGCTCGTGGATGTGATCGCTTGCTCGAATCTCTGCTCGTCGTTGATAGTAGCTGGAGAAGTGGACTGTGAGTCCTTATTGTCCACGGCCAATCATTTTTTGCTCGCTTGCAGACGCCAGCGTTCGCCACCTCAACTCGGAGAAGTTTGTCATCGTTTGACGGAATAAAAGAAATGTGTTTTCCTTGTTGTAACGTTGAATAAATGCACTCTTGTTGAGCATGTTTTATCTTTATTTTTCGTGGAAGTCGCCTTGTCGACTTCGAATCCGCCACGACCGTTCGGACTCGCATGTGGTCGTTCGGTGTAGCCGTCCTTTCGAGATCCCGTCGATCTAATCGACCGCTTGAATGGACAAACGTTCTAATTGTTGCTCGCGTCTGCCGGACGAGCCCGTCCATAAAACACTTGATGAATGGCGGTGAATGAGTGGGTTTATTTAAAACAAGGTTTGATCAACTCTTAGGCGCAAAGTTATCCGCTGGTTGCTTAAAGCACAAAAGTAATATGACAAAGTTACACAGTTGATCGGATGCGGCAACTACGACAAATGCGCTCGAACTTTCCGTTTGATTGGCTGTCTGTCAAGCGGGCACGTCTCGACGTCGCAGCACGGGCTCTCGGAACAAACGACGAGATGGCCACAAGGGAGGAAAAGCAGCTGGTGGGCTCGCTCCATGCAAACGATGCACAAATTTGCGGCCTCCTGTTCCGCTTCTTGAATTCTTGCCAAGCGGAGCTGCTCTTGATCGCCTTCGATGGAAGTGTTCGAAGAGGTCAAAGAAGAAAGCGGACGAGGTGGTTCGGGCTGTCGGAATTTTTTGATGACTTCGGCGGCCACTCGTTGTGCCACCGCTTGATCGTCGCAAGTGGCTTTCAGACACACGAGTTGTCTGCACCACCTTTCGATTTCGGCGGCCATTTTGCACAAGTCCCAGATTCTGAAGACGCTCAACGTCTTGAAGTAATAGGCAACGAGTTGGGCGTCGAGGAGCTCGTATTCTGCCCATCGTGACTTGAATGACAATGTGTCGCCGTCCTTGATCCCAAAGTCCAGCAGCGATTTCGATTCGTCTTCCATTAGACTATCTAAAATACAGTGTTCAATTCATAGAGAACACAGAGAGCTTACCGTTGTAATACAACATAAAATTACAGCCGAATGCTTCCATGAAACTTGCGATACGGTGCTTGAGGATGAACAGCGGTTCCGTGGGTTTGGTTCCAATCGTGAACTTTTCATTGGAATTGTCCACGTTAATCAGGTTAACGTGTAATTCGGACGGTTCCATTGTCTCGAACGCCGCCATGATCGGCTCCAACGCTTTCAGAAGCTCAAAACGAGATCGAAACTCGTCGAGTCGACGAAGAACTTCCACTTCCAGGTCGCACATTATCGCGAGCGTCGGGGTGAGCACGTCGATGAGTTCTTGATAGCAGGACGCCATTGTGTCGTCCTCTCGCGACTCGCGGATCACGGGCAGGCGTTTTTGTTTGATGAACAAAAGCGGTGTAGGCAACGTAATTTCGGCAACCGCGTAATCATCCGCCAATTCCGCACCTAAACATGAGTTAAAACGATTAAAACAGGTAAGCCCGAAGCGAACCAGCGTGATGCAATTCCATCGGATGGGTTTCGAGTCCGTAACGAGCGAACAGCCGCATTTTGACGGCACGAATCGTGTCCGTCGTCTTTACTTCCATGCGAACGTAACCATCGGATCGAAAGCCATGAACAAAATACAAAGGCCGCTTCGGCTCCTCTTTGAACTCGGTGTTCGGTTGGCAGAGATCGACGAGCAGGCGATCGACGCGTGCCTCCGTTTCTTCGGCCAAGAAACGAATGAGCGCGTCGTAGTCTTCCATTTTCTTTCGGTTGTTCGCCGCTTCTTGAATTGCCACTCGCAGCTCTTCAATGTTTCTGAAGTCCTTGAGTTGAGGCAACGAAGCTTCAGACGAAGTCAATCGTAGAACATCGCCTGAGGTCAATCCGAAAGACGACAGCAAAGCAATAGGATTATCTAGTTCGACATCTAAAGCGTTGATGGAAAAAGAATGAGCGAAAACACCTACCGCCTTTGTACAACAGCTGATGATCGACGATCACCTTCCAGTGTTCATAGATGCGCAAGTTCAGCTCGTAAAGCTTTACATTCGGCGGGATGGAAATCTCCAGCCGTTCGCCGCCTTCTCGTTCGATTGTCAGCTGAAGTTTGTCTTCCGCCGACGACATCACGCAAAGAAGAAGAGCTCAAACTAAGAATTAACGCACGAATCGAGCTGAATCATACACGCTCAAAAAGCGGCTCTTCGCTACCGCTCTCGCTAGTAAACGTCTTGTGTTTCTTTCTCAATTCTACTCGCTCTTAAATGCAACAACCAGCATCCGCTTTTGCGAAAGAAACGTAATAACTCGACCGCATCCTTTTTTATTTGCGTTCCGCCTTTGCGGTTATCGAACTGATAATCGCGTTCCTCAAACGAACCCGCATTCTTGCTCTTTTTGCGGGCAGAGAGGAGTTCGCCTACAGCCTACCTATCGGCAAGCTGCCGAAAGACAGAGCAAAAAACGTGCAGAAAACGAAGCAGAAGTCGCTAAAGGAAATTGACGGGGCTTTTGCGCAGCACTACGCAAGGCAAAACCGCACAAAACACCGTCAATTGCTGGTTAGAACGATGGCATCGTTTATTCTCTTCAATTCCCAACTAATCGCTCGTCTCCCACTTCGAGTGGGCGATCGTGGACGAAGTGGCGCCAACGGAGCTGTCCGAGCGCAGCCGGATCAACGCGTGTGCCCGCCCATAGACGAACATCAGCAGAATGAAGATCCCGTTCGATCCGTTGAAGACGGTGAAAAGCACGTGCCAAACGGTCGCGTCTTTGCTGAACATCGCCGGGTATTGGAGCACCTGCAA